>JACEEZ010012090.1:0-85000 GCA_016584305.1 Chionoecetes opilio | reverse complement strand
TGCTCTCTACAGGGGCCTTATCCACCCATGTATGGAGTATGTCTCACATGTTTGGGGAGGATCCACTCATACAGCTCTCCTAAACAGGGTTGAGTCAAAAGCTTTTCGTCTCATCAACTCCTCTCATCTGACAGACTGTCTTCAATCCTTAAATCAACGCCGCAATGTTGCTTCTCTTGCTCTCTTCTACCGTTATTTTCATGCTCACTGCTCTTCTGAATTTGCTAACTGCATGCCTCCCCCACTCCCGCGTCCTCGCTGCACAAGACTTTCTACTCATTCTCATCCCTATTCTGTCCATCTTCCTAATGCAAGAGTTAATCAGTATCTTTACTCTTTCATCCCTTTCACTGGTAAACTCTGGAACTCTCTTCCTGTTTCTATTTTTCTACTTTCCTATGACTTAAATCTTTTCAAAAGAAGAGTAACAAGACACCTCCCGAACTAAATTGGCCTACCCCTCTGTTTGTATTTTATTCTCTTACTGTCTTCTTTATAGGGACTGGCAACTAAGCGGGCTTTGTGTTACCCATTTTTGTTGTGCCCCTGGCCAGTTCCTTGCGATGTAAAAAAAAAAAAAAAAAAAAAAACCTATACTACACTGGTGCACTGTTACCTGCAGTGGTATTTTGCTTTATTTTGATGGCAAGTAAACATTAGGGGCCTACTCGCGTCGGTTTTGAATCAAGAATCTTGTCAGTAAGTTATCACTCCTAACATATATAATAACTTGCATAACTAGTACTACAACTACCATACATGATATTTTCATGTACTTAACATCAAATGAACCAGTGTATTTTTAGAAACATCATGATCATATAATCATGTACATATAATGCATTTAGAAGTATATGTATCTTTTACAAGTTAGCCATGAGAACAAAGGATTGCTCAACCTTTTGTTAGACCAAGGAAGTGAGTGGATCACAAAACAAAAATACCTAAGTCAGTTGTTATGGCTATCATAAATGATAACGTCATCTCGTGACGAAAGCAGGAAACGGGAGGAACGAGTGGACAGAAACAGGAGAAGGAAGGGAGAAGCCCTCGGACCACACTTACATCAGGACGCACCTCTCACTCGCTGCATCCGAGACTCCCTGGCTGTGTTCAAGACATTCATTGTACTGGTTGTAATCTCTACGCTTCTTATTGGACTCTAAATAAATATGTACGAAACTGAACATACATATTTAACTCTGCCCAGAAAAGTCTCTACAATTATCAGACTTATATAAATGGTGGCTAAGCGGTGTTAAAGACACCCAATGCATTCTACAAGCAAGTTCTACAACAAACAACCAAGCAACGTTCTCCGGCCATTCTACAGCTTCTCCACGTTCTACCAAGATTATCAAGATTATACGCCGATCTTCTTCAAGCAATTACAACCACAGACAGCCAGTAACGATACCACAAGCACGACCAGCAACATGGCAACCTCCGTACCTACAGCCAGCACAGCCGAGCCACAACCATCGTTATCAAGCCGTAACCTAAGCAAACAACAGATATTACTACAAGCCCACGAGCAACACAGTCTGACCGACATTTCATTCTACATACGAGGGAGTGTGAGGCAGGCACACTTCAAGCAACTAGCTTCGTCAGCACATTCGTTCGTCACACGGTCGACTCCACATCAACACTGCCACCCAACACGGCCCTGCCAGACACCGCAACGTCTCATCCGCCCCGGATACGCAACACAGATCATCTCGTCATGTCACAACGTAACAACTCCGATACGCAACACAGATCTTCTCGTCATGGGCCAGCGCAACACAGAGGCGCAACGCAAATACCCTCCAGCAACACAGCAACACATCAACCACCGCCTGCCTTCCGAGAAAACATTCCGCTGACACAGTCCACCACCCAACCGCCCTCACAGGGATGCTGACTTGACACTACCCTAACACAGTGTCACTACCGCCACTACCAGCCGTTCCTCAGCTACGGACTTGAGCGCGTGCACCACCACACAAATGTCTGAGTATTTTATTTATATTCCTTATATGTGTATGTTTAGTGCTATTTTAACATACATTTACATTTACATTTACATTACAATGGCTACGATAAGTACATCTCTACAGACACCGTTATGGTACTTCAATTTTGGTGTCCAGCAACCATATGACTATTCTTTTTACACAAGGCGAAATTTTAGATCACGGTATTCCCACACTATTTTTTTCAACAGTAATGCGTATATCACAATTCCTGGAGACATAACTCTTACGAGTGCACCTTTACTACTGATTTACTACTTTATGAGTGCACCTTTACTACTAATTTACTACTTTATGAGTTCACATTTACTACTGCACCAGTGCAAGCTCCTGAAATTAACGTAAATGAATTAACTAGCGTGCCCGAGCGGCCATCAAAGGTGTCAGCTCACAGTGTAATAGATTCACTGAGTAACACTGAAACTGATCCCTGTTCTACCCCTACTGTTCTCTGTCCTTCGCAAGATTCTGAGACACATCGTGATTGTCTAGTTTGAGACGTCTTAACTAGTACTACACGGTCGCGAGTCATTTTCGAGTAACTAGAGGATTAGATACAGATGATGCTTTACCAAGCACTAATTTTGATACACAGGACATACCTGTAGTTAATGATGACACACACACTGCTACAACTGATTACCGTCACAAATTGCGGTCACACACGCAAAAACAGTAGTGTCATACCATTCCATACCATTCCATATCATTACATTTTATATCAGTTCACCTGATTATTTTACAATGACCATGTATTCTGAATTTTATTGTGTGTTGTTCTCTTTTTAGAAAATGTCTACACAACACACCCAGCCAATGTTATATACGCTCTTGAAAATACTTTACATTGATGTTTTACGAATTTATTTTTTTGGTTTAGCTACATATTATTCTGACCAACTATAGAAAAGAATATATTTGCATTTTTACCTTGTAACTCTTGCAGGATAGAAACTCTAATGGATGACAGATAACTCTTCACATTAGAATACTATTATGTAACAGTTAAAGTTGCACCACAGTGCATTGCATTATATAATTATTTACTTACATTCCACAATTCAAGGAATTCTTTCGCACGTATTGTTGCATGATCACATTATTTACTTCCATTCAACATTTAAAGGAATTATTACGCACGTATTGTTGCATGACATTATTTCCTTACTTTCCACATTTAAAAGAATTTTTACGCACTTAATGTTGACATACATTAATTACTTGCATGACATTATTATGTATTAACATACATACTAACTCACTTATTGTTACAATACATTATTTACTTGCATGAAATACTAACACACTTATTTGTTACACAAATTACACATTTTTACTTGACTGCATTCCTTACGTATTAAATGCATACATGAATTACATTCACTACAGGAATGATTTACTTACGTTCTTCCTGTTGTACCACGATCACTATTTGCATGATAGAATTTGTACTTCCTAACATATTAAACGGTTCCATGAAAATTCCACCCAAGAAAATTCCACCAACAAAAATTCCACCCAGAAAATTCCCCCCAGGAAAAATTCACCCATGTAAATTTCCACCCAAGAAAGTTCCACCCACAATGCGTGAAATTAGTATAGAAGGTGTACTTGCTTTTGTGTGTTTTTTTTTTTTTTTATGTTATCCCCTTTATTGCTCGTAGGCTATATGTACCTCCGATATCTGTGGGTCGCAGCCTGTCAGTGAGCGGAGTAATGGGGAGTTTTCAAAGCTAAGCCGCCAGATGTCTCTCGCGCATCTCATATCGTCTGCCCTTTGAGCCTGAATGATCTATCATTTACCGTAAATTCCCTGTACTTTTTCGGGACATATCAGAATTACCCTTCAATACAACAACTGAAACAGTTCTTAATAAAAAATGTAGTTTATCATTTTATTTGTCTGCAGTGGATGAAAATATTGGCAAAAGAATTGAATATTTGAAAACTCAATCTTTAAAAATCGTCTTTTCATGAAAACACGCAAGTTCAAGCAGAATGAGGCTTCAGGAAATATCTACTTGTAGGTAAGCATTCACTGAGTACCTGTTTTAGGTGTATATGTCTCTCTTACGACGAAAATATAACCAAAACACAGTGTGCCGTTCAGCATCTCCACAGAAACCATCCCGCCGGCAGGATCTGCTATAGCTCACTTTCCTGTTGTCATCACACATTCAGCACCGCCGATCCCTTATACCTCACGGCTCACATCCCTGATACTCCTAACCCCTCAACCCCAGAGGCTGTCATCCTAACTATCATCACCCGCTGATCTCTTCACACTGTCTGTCCTCTACTGGAATATTCGCGGCATCCGCTCCCACATACCGGAGACTCGTCTCCTTATTTCGTGTTCTGAGCTTCAAGTTATGCTGCCTCCGAAAACACTTTCTTATTTACCCCCATATCCTGATTTCGAATTACGATTTTGTTTCCTCTTATTGCCTTGTTTGTCCTCCAGAAAACAACCCATATGTTTCTCTAAACGTAAATTCTCACTCTACCGAACTCATTGTCTTTAAATTAAGACTCCCTGTTTCGCACTTACTGATTTAGTCTTCTTCCTCTAACAGATAAACCTGTTGACATAGGATAAGCCAGAGGACTATAGGGTATTGATTGATTGATTGATTATAGTTTTAAGGCGCCGCAACTGCGGGGTTATTGACGCCTGCTTACATAAGATAAGATACATGAAAAGTAAAACTAAAAAACAAAATTTTAGATAGAATAAAAATATTTAAAATAACGAAATACATAAAAGAACAAGAGTACATTAAAAACAATAATAAGTGAATATTAAAAACATCATAACTTGTTGAGAAGGCCAGCCTTCTCAATAAAGGTATGGACTTCATGTCCCGGAGAGAAACACCTCTCTCCCAATGCCAGGGAGAGACGGTAAGCACCGTCCGACCCGCGACACCGGGACAAAAATTGCACACGTAGGTCCCCAAGACTTCAGCGTGAGCTTATTAGAAAACTCCCCATTGCTTATAGTGACACCTACCCATTTTTATATTTTAACAGGCAAGCAGAAATGAGGGTGCTTTTAAGTCATCAGCGAGACCTTAGTGGGAGCGAGCTGGGATCGAAACAGGGTCTCCTAGCACAGAACCCAGAGCTCTTAACCACTCGGCCACGCCTCCCCTAAACACACACACACACTCCCCTAGTGTGTGTGTATGTGTGTGTGTGTGTGCGTGTGTGTGTGTGTGCGTGCGTGCGTGCGTGCGCTCTTTTAGGTGTACCGAAGCTTTGGATTGTGAAATTAGTACCGGAAACTATAAACGCGTGTGAGTATGACATTCAAAGCTTCGAAGCAGAAGCTTCCTCTGAAGGTATAGTAGGCTACTACTTCAGTTTCTACCTACTCTCCATTACATTAAAACGTGCCCATTTATACCATATACCATGGCACTGATATTTATTAGAAGTGGAAAAGGAAAAAAAAAACTGTGTGATGAAGAAAACTACGTCTATGAGAAGCATCAAGACAATCCCACCAAAACAAAAACTTACTGGAGATGTGAACTATTGTATACAGGCTGCAAGGCCCGTATTCACACGCCTTACAACTGTGACGAGCCCGTCTCAGTGTTTTGTTCAGGAAGTCATACTCATCCGGCTTCATACTACTTGTGCTAAAGTAGAAGCACGGATTGCAGTAAATTTGATGCGCGATGCAGTGCATGCGGGTTGTGCAACATCAACAAGATAATTAACAGCAGGTGCTACACAACCACTTCAGGAAGAAGCTAGATCGCAATTGCAAAATATTAACACGCTTTCTAGGACTATTCAAAACTGGCGACGGACTGCTTTAGGATATCCTGCACTTCCAGCATGTCGCACTGGATATGAAATCCCTGATTCATTTAAATATCTTGCTGATGGTTCCAGTTTCTTGGCGTTTGATAGTGGCATTGATGACGTGCATCGAATACTAATATTTGCAACAGATTCTGGCTTGGATGAATTAGCAACAAGTAACTCATGGGCTTGTGATGGAACATTCAAAGCAGCACCAAACCTTTGGACCCAGCTTTTTACGGTTCATGCTATCATTAATGATTCATGTCTCCCACGGTTGGGGCAAAGAAAACCTTGTTTTGTTCAATGCCTCAAAAACCCAATTTCTTCACCTATCTACTCGAAAAAACCTACCAGATAACTATCCCCTCTTCTTCAATGACACTTAACTGTCTCCTTCTTCTACAATGAACATTCTAGAACTATCCTTTACTAAAAATCTGAACTGGAAATCTCACATCTCATCTCTTGCTAAAACAGCTTCTAAGAAGTTAGGTGTGCTGTGGCGTCTGCGTCCTTTTTTTTCTCCCTCCCAATTGCTTGCTCTCTACAGGGGCCTTATCCGCCCATGTATGGAGTATGTCTCACATGTTTGGGGAGGATCCACTCGTACAGCTCTCCTAAACAGGGTTGAGTCAAAAGCTTTTCGTCTCATCAACTCCTCTCCTCTGACTGACTGTCTTCAATCTTTAAATCACCGCCGCAATATTGCTTCTCTTGCTCTCTTCTATCGTTATTTTCATGCTCACTGCTCTTCTGAACTTGCTAACTGCATGCCTCCCCCACTCCCGCGGCCTCGCTGCACAAGACTTTCTACTCATTCTCATCCCTATTCTGTCCATCTTCCTAATGCAAGAGTTAATCAGTATCTTTACTCTTTCATCCCTTTCACTGGTAAACTCTGGCACTCTCTTCCTGTTTCTATTTTTCCACTTTCCTATGACTTAAATCTTTTCAAAAGAAGAGTAACAAGACACCTCCCGAACTAAATTGGCCTACCCCTCTGTTTGTATTTTATTCTCTTACTGTCTTCTTTATAGGGACTGGCAACTAAGCGGACTTTGTGTTACCCATTTTTGTTGTGCCCTTGGCCAGTTCCTTGTGATGTAAAAAAAAAAAAAAAAAAAAAAAAAACGTGTGTTTGCTTTGCTTCCTAATAAAAAAGAAGCTACCGATCGAAGACTTTTTTCTCGGCTATTTGTAACTTACGTCAAAATAGTCGACCAGTTCAGTGAATCATGGATTTTGAGATAGCTGTACACACTGCTTTCACAACGGTTTTTCACAGTGCTGTAGTTTCTGGTTGTTTGTTTCATTTTGGTCAATCCTGTTGGCGGAAGATATGTCAAATTGGTAAAAAAAAGCAGTACAACAATGACCCTTCTTTTGCTCTTAAAATAAAATGCTTTAGTGGCTTGGCATTTCTACCGCTCGAGGACGTTGTTGATGCATTCGAGTTTCTGTCTGATGATGAAGTTATACCAGCTGAATTCATTACATACTTTGAAGGCGCCTACATTGGTATTCAACGGGGAAGGGGCGAACGACGAAGAAGAGTAGAACCTCTTTTCCCAATTGAAGCGTGGAACGTACGAGAGCGTACTCTGAATGACCAACCTAGAACTAATAATGCTGTAGAAGGTTTTCATAGTGCACTAAGAGCGTCTATAACAAGTATGCACCCGAATTTGTGGAAGCTTTGTGATTCACTACAAAAAGAAGAAGCCCTCACACAAACAAAATTATTGCACGTCCGAAGAGGAGATGAGAGTCAAAAACGAAAAAAATACAAGACTATAAACAAAAGACTGAAAACCCTCGTGGAGAACTATCGTGGAGACATCATGGAGTTTCTGAAAGGCATTGCACATAATATTCATTAAACTAAGCTTTAAATAAAATACAATGAAAAAGTAGTTTATGTCTGCCTTAATGTTTAAACCTCGTTTTTTACCCTGGTTTTTAACCCTGGGACCATTTTGGTTGTCTGGAAAGTAAAGCAATAAAATGAAAGTTTTTAAAACATGTTGTATGCATTATTACCATTTATCATTTGTGGGTGGAACTTTCTTGGGTGGAAATTTACATGGGTGAAATTTTCTTGGGTTGAATTTTCTGGGTGGAATTTTCGTTGGTGGAATTTTCTTGGGTGGAATTTTCTGCACACCTATTAAACTAGGTACTATATGCATGACAAGCAGTTACTCTATAACTCTTTACACTTCTGCATGATGTACGTGACGTACGATCACACATCTCTTTGAACTACATTCTGCTCACATGTATTGCCTATGTACAACTAACTAACCATTTAACATTACTTACTAACAAATTCAAACTCGCAGAGAAGTTACGAATGTCTACTTGTCTTATAGGCGATCAGCCTGGGGGGTTGGTCGGTATCAAATTAGGGCGAGAATGCTAATAGTGTTTTTTGGGAAGGTATAAATGCCTAGAGTTAGAAAACATGTGATAGCATTGTGGCAGTGGCAGCTTTATGGGAGTTATCCCCCTTTTCCAAACTGTATATTATATAATTATATAAATATACATACATATAATTTTTAAAAAATTCTTTTTCAGGTGTCGTATTTCATCGGCGAGAGACGGACCGGACGATCGACTGGCGACGTTGGAGACCCTCGAGGAGACCACCACTGCCGGAAGACCAGCCGGCCCGCAGGTCGTGCGTTCAGAGAAAGTCGGGTTTTTGGAGTGGAGAGGTAGAGTAGCAGCCGACTACCTCTCGAAGCTATTGTTGAAGGCTGGTGATGTAGAGAAGAATCCGGGACCAGAATCCGGTGTTGTGGTAGCTGTGGAACTTCAACGTAGGAGGCCTGGAATGTCCGTTAACATGGAAACGCCACAGGCACCCGCCAAGAAACTGTGGCAACATACACCAGGCAGTATCCGACGGAGATGAACATTTTGTCAGTCCTCAAAGCCATGCCTCCTGGTTAACCTTACTTGAAGCCGCCAAAGTCAGGAACCATGTCCCCATTCTAGACGTTTCAAAAACGCTTCAGGACAAAGAAGTTCCAATTATATTCTATCATCGAAAATGTAGAAGCATGTTCACCATGAAAAGAGACTTGAAAACTCTGAAAAGTAAAGCAGGTGAATGTAGTAGTGATCTATCTGGTAGTAGTGACTGTCCTCCAAAAAAGTCTTCCAGAACATCAACACATGAATCAAGAGTTTATGCTCCGATCTGCGTATTCTGTAGCAAGGTCAAGTTCAAAAAGCACTCCAATACACGTGAAACACTTACGCTAAACACTTCACAACTGAGAGTAGATCAAACACTAAGAGAGAGTGCCGTCAGAAATGCAGACGGCAGGATGATAGCACTAACCAGTAGAGACATTGTTGCCGCAGAGGCACACTACCACGCTTCATGCTATAGGAATTACACTAGGAACAAAGAGGACAGCAATGAGAATGAAGAAGAGAAAGTAACAGATGAATTTATACTGTATCACAAGGTTGAAGGAGAAGCTTACCAAGAACTTTTCGAATACATCAGAGAAGATATTATCCCCAACAAGAGGATTATACCAGTCACCTCCTTGACCACAAAATTGGAATCATTAATGTTGTCTGGTGGAGTTAATCTTCTGAAGGATTCAACAAAGAAGAATATGCACAGAAGACTGAAATCCGAGCTTGGAGGTGCAGTAGAAATATTTTCCGACGACAAGGGAAAGTTGTTGATGGTTCCATGCTGTGTCTCATTAAAGGATGTTGTCTTGGAAAATCAAAATCTACATAGGGAGCTCAAGCTTTGGAAGGCAAAGTCTACAGATATCAACAAGATCATAGATCAGACTTAGTCACATATCCGAACGGCCATCAAGAAGGACATGATTTTCACCCCGTGGCCATATCATCCGTCTGATGTAGCTACTCATATCGCCATACCAAATGAGTTACAGCGATTTCTGGTCGGGCTCCTCACTGGAGATACAACTAGTACTACGAATAAATCCCAAAGGACTGCAAATTAGGACTGCGGAATTATTGGGTGTATTTTGGCGGCCATTTTGGAAAAAGGGAGATAAC
Source organism: Chionoecetes opilio (assembly GCA_016584305.1). NCBI lineage: Eukaryota > Metazoa > Arthropoda > Malacostraca > Decapoda > Majidae > Chionoecetes > Chionoecetes opilio. The sequence goes on along the minus strand of JACEEZ010012090.1, from coordinate 75,104 downwards.
TCATATAAAGCTGCCACCCCCACAATGCTATCACATGTTTTCTAACTCTAGGCATTTATACCTTCTCAAAAAACACTCTTAGCATTCTCGCCCTAATTTGATACCGGTGAGCAAAATTTCGGACCGGGGCTGACCGACTATTAATACAGACCTTAGAAAACATTGATTGATCAAAGATAACCTTATCTCTCATAACATTGTTCGCCAATGACGAATAAAAATTCATTCAATTTCTCTGCCAGTCAGTTTTTACACTCGCTGATGTCAATTTATTTTTTACAATAACTTTGCATTATTTTCATTTATGAATGATGTTTGGCAAACTTAGATTTGCCCACACAAAATGCAACCACATTATTGTGTATCCAGCGATGTCTCTACCTATGTTATCTATCCATTTTGATTATTACTTATTTACATATTACTAGGTTACTTACACCACAGTTACCCACACTGATACACCCACACAGATTGTATCAGGCGAAGTCTTGTCTATTTTTCCTTATATTTCTACAGTCCATTACATTCTTTTACTGACAGTACTTTTACTAGTAGGTACATAAATTGTTATATTGATTACACTGAGTTATATTGTTATATTGATACACACAGCAGCAGCTCTACAGTCAGACAAGCCTTCGTCATTACTTGACACATTTAGGGTTTTTAACGATTACTTGACGATTTACGATTCAATTTCATAACTTGAAATGTTATGTTCTCAATTTTTCCCTGCAATTTTCACAGCTACTTTCACTGACAGTTGAGCTTGCTAGCTACCGTCTACGGTACACGTTCAGTTCAAACACTTAACACTTAAAATTATTATCAGTGATTTTTGCACATTGTGGATTTACCCACGCTAGTACTGACACATATATATAATTTTACTTGGCCATGTCATTTTCTTTGATGTTGAACATCATGTAATCCATTGTTTTCCAAATTTTTCTGTGTATTTAGCTCAGATTTACTCACTTTTAGCGATAGGAATTAAGCTTTGGGAAGTTTAGAGTTTATATTTTATATATATTTAGCCTTTAGTTAGGTGTACCATGTTATTCCCTAGCTAATTCTTATGTGCCTAATTTGAGGACAAATTATATAGCGGCCCGAGCAATGTCAGTCAGTTATCACTCCTAACATATATAATAACTTGCATAATTATTATTATTGAATTACAACTATTATCACACAAGTGTAACAAGTACTACAACTACCATACATGATATTTTCATGCACTTAACATCAAATGAACCAGTGTATTTTTAGAAACATCATGATCATATAATCATGTACATATAATGCATTTAGAAGTATATGTATCTTTTACAAGTTAGCCATGAGAACAAAGGATTGCTCAACCAAAGACTACTCTATACTGGACTTGCTACTCGTGCCCCGCGCCAACCCACCCATGACCAGTGGAGGCCAGTTTTGCGATTCCTGCCATTTTAGAACATCACCCCTATTTCCCTTCCTAAGGTTTATCAGTATATATGATATACCGTTATCTTCGTAACTGTTTGTTCTATAATATTATAAAATAAAAAACAGTAAAATACACTAAAGAAATGCCATTATGAGAGAGTGAAGAAATATGCATGACCTCAATATATACTTAAACTCTTCGCCATTTAATATTTTGCGAGAAAACATTTTAGATGCTAGCGATAGAAGGAAGCGGATTTTCATTAGCTTTCCATTGATATATTTCGTTTTCTGATAAATGAATTACCACCATGCCTAAATTAGCGTTAACTAAAAAAATAACATCATCAATCGTATCGGCAAGTAAAAAAGTGTTCCATGAATACAGTAGACTATGGCATATCAGTATAAATGATACACTGTTATCTTCGTGAATGTTTGTTCTATAATATTATCAAATAAAAAACTGTAAAATACACTAAAGAAATTCCATTATGAGACTGAAGAAATATGCATGAACTTATATTCACTTAAACTCATCGCAATTTGATATTTTGCGTGAAGACTTTTTACATGCAACATATCAATAGATGCGGAATTTAATTAGCTTTCCATTGCTATATTTCATTTTCTGATAAATGAATTAGAACCATGCATAAATTAGCGTTAACTAAATAAATAACATCATCCATCGGGTAATTATCCCGATAGATGATGTTATTTTTTTAGTTAACGCTAATTTATGCATAGTTATGATTCATTTATCAGAAAACGAAATATAGCAATGGAAAGCTAATGAAAATCCACTTCTTTCTATCGCTAGCATCTAAAATGTTTTCTCGCAAAATATTAAATGGCGACGAATTCAAGTGAATATTAAGTTCATGCATATTTCTTAACTCTCTCATAATGGCATTTCTTTATTGCATTTTACTGTTTTTAATTTGATAATATTATAGAACAAACATTTACGAAGATAACGGTATATCATATATACTGATAAACCATAGGAAGGGAAAAGGGAGTGATGTTCGAAAATGGCAGGAATCGCAAAACTGGCCTCCACTGGAAATAGCCCAAAATGAGTAGCAAGTCCAGTATAGAGTAGTCTTTGGCTCAACCTTTTGTTAGACCAAGGAAGTGGATCACAAAACAAAAAAACCTAAGTCAGTTGTTATGGCTATCATAAATGATAACGTCATCTCGTGACGAAAGCAGGAAACGGGAGGAACGAGTGGACAGAAACAGGAGAAGGAAGGGAGAAGCCCTCGGACCACACTTACATCAGGACGCACCTCTCACTCGCTCCATCCGAGACTCCCTGGCTGTGTTCAAGACATTCATTGTACTGGTTGTAATCTCTACGCTTCTTATTGGACTCTAAATAAATATGTACGAAACTTAAATACATATTTAACTCAGCCCAGAAAAGTCTCTACAATTATCAGACTTATAATATTGGATAATCTTGGTCCATCTTGATGGACCAAGGATTCTGTCCTCGCGCGCGCTTTGGAGCATGTTTTCTGTGTTGATATGTCCAGATTCAAAGTTGCTCCAGAGGTCTCTCAGATATTCAGAGCTCTGAATACAACATGGGAATTTTAAATCCCTTCATTGCCCCAAATGCAAACGTGAAGATAGGACTAACTAGATGTATGGGGCANACTGTCAATCAGCGATTGCACCGTGAGACTGATCGAGCCTATTACTGAAGCCCGTCAGCGCCAACTTCGGCATTTTGGCATGTGGCAGCTACCTGAAACGACTTCCCATCGGGTTGATCTGTAAGAGACAATCCGGCGTGGAGGAGGCCAAGGGGGTGCCCACAAGGCTCGTGGCTGGGGCAAGTTGATGTTTCTTGTCGAGAGCTGCTTGGTATGGGAAAGGAGCCTGCATGGGGACTCGCGCGTGGTGACCCCTGGGAGTGGCGTCGTAGGGTGGGCGAGGCGACGTGCCCCCCGGCGTATGCCCCCAATGATTGATTGAGTAGGTGTTCCTGGACGTTTGGGAGCCATAATACCAATAACAGACCTGTGGGAAGTACAAAAAAATAAACAGTGTAAAACAACTCTACATCACAACACCACTAAACCCCAAAAACAACAAAAAAAAATCGGCGGGAGAAACCAAGCGGCCTAGTGTGGTGGCACCCAGCGGCCGACCCGGCAACTACGCACCGGGTTTTGGGTGTTCTGCCGGGTTTTGGACAATCCGGAACCATAGCCGAGTTTTGGGTGTTGCCGAGTTTGGGAACTTCAACCTGTACTACCACTACTACTACTAATACCACCACCACCATTACTACTACCACCACCACTACTACTACTAATACCACCACCACCATTACTACTACTACCACCACCACTACTACCACTACTACTAATACCACCACCACCATTACTACTACTACCACCACTACTACTACCACTACTACTAATACCACCACCACCATTACTACTACTACCACCACCACCACTACTACCACCACCACCATTACTACTACTACTACTGCCACCACCACCACTACTACTAATACCACCACCACCATTACTACTACTACTATCTAAACCTTATTATTTGTTCTCTCCCCTTCTTCCTTCCCTCCCTCCCTTATATCCCTTTATCTCCACCACCTTCATTCTCTCTCTCTCTCTCTCTCTCTCTCTCTCTCTCTCTCTCTCTCTCTCTCTCTCTCTCTCTCTCTCTCTCTCTCTCTCTTCCCTACTCTCCAGTACACTAAAACGTGCCCATTTATACCCTATACCATGGCACTGACATTTATTAAAAGTGAAAAAGGAAAAAGAAAACTGTGTGATGAAGAAAACTACGTCTATGAGAAGCATCAAGACAATCCCACCAAAACAAAAACTTACTGGAGATGTGAACTATTTTATACAGGCTGCCAGGCCCGTATTCACACGCCCTACAACTGTGACCAGCCCGTCTCAGTGCTTCGTTCAGGAAGTCGTACCCATCCGGCTTCATGTGCTAAAGTAGAAGCAGGGATTGCAGTAAATTTGATGCGCGATGCAGTGCCTGTGGGTTAGGGTGGTCGTTAAAAATGAAAGTTGTAAAAATAGTGCTCCCCACTCGGATTCCTGTTACACTTCATTAGAAAACACTGGAGACAAAATGTTATCAAAATAGCATGACCTTTACCTGGTGCTCAATGACCTTGAAGTTTCACCCTGAAGGCAATGTAGTGCTAAACGGCAAAGAGGGCTTTGTAACGAACAAATGCCCCAGACGGTCCTTATTAGAATGCCTTTCTAAGTTAATTGTAGCAAATGTCTCAATGATAACAAAAAGTCATCTGTTTCATCTTCTTAAGTAGTACAATTTTCTTTTCCAGACGTGCTTTTTTGTCTTTGTGTGTGATGGCAACCACTAATATGAAGAAACGGTACCTTGTGGCACCACTGGAAGCAATCCCTGGAGCCCAACTACCATCTGCGAGAGAAGTCCCGGGTCTGGTTATTTACAAGCTCGATGTTCAGAAGAAGGCTATCCGCGTTTGGGCACACGAGGTCTCCCTCGTTGTTGAAGAAGTCTGTGCTAGGGCAAGAATTCCATTGCAACGAATTGATAAGGTGGCCACCAAGATCCAGAAGCTGCATAAAGAATATGCCCTTATCCGGAAGAACAAGAAGTGCACTACCTCTACTCAAGTGAGCGAGCAAAGAAGTTTGGGGGAGAAACTAAATGACCTGTTCGACGTGGCCCATGCAAATGCCATGGCGATAATGACAGAGGCGGAGGACGAGGACTTCCTCCTCGCCCAGCGCGGCCTGGTCGACGTGGGAGAGGGGCGGCGTGATCCCGTGAAAGCTGCCCCTTGGGAGCGTGTTGCAGAACGCCACGCGGCCCAGACATCAAGGCAGGAAGAAGGCGCTTTAAACGAAGCCGCAACATCGTCGGCGACTGTGGAATTGAATCATCCAGCAGCAGCGGCACTCCTGTCAGTAGCCCCGGCCCCACTCGAAGCTCCCACAGCGGGGCCCCAGTGGCCCCCCACCGAGCCGAAACGAGCAAAGCGCGGCTTGAAAAAGTCTTTTGACCCAGGCGTAAGCAGCATCCCTAGATCGAGGGGAAGGTGAGGGGCCCGTGCGCTTCTACGTCCTGACAGAGACAGCCGCTCTCTGGCCAAAACCCGGAGGAGCTAAATATCAACCGAAGTTCCATCCGCGATCATCCCCGTAAACTTCGCGAACCCCGCCACGTATATTCTGTGAAAGCGGAGATAAAGTCTGACGGCCCTTCTAAATAGGTACATTGGGATGGAAAATTGATGATGGACCTCACTACCAAGGAACACGTCGATCATCTCCCAATCCGGTGTCGGGGAAGAGCGCATCTCAGCTCCTCGGAGCAGCCAAGCTCCCCAGTGGCAGGCACTCTGTTGCTCGCGCTGCTGTCGACGCAGTGCAAGAATGGGGACTGACCAACCGAATCGTCGCGTGAGTTTTGACACCACCGCAGGCGAACACGGGCCATCACCAGGGCACATGTGCTCAAATTTGAGCGAGCTCTCGACAAGGACTTGCTCTACTTTGCCTGCCGGCACCACGTCCTGGAGCTTGTGATTGGAGCCGTCTTCCTGTCTGCAATGGGACCTACCGCAGGGCCAGACGTCGCTCTGTTTCGGCATTTTCAGGCAAAGTGGGAGTTCATCGATCAGCAACAGTATGTGACCGGCGCAGCGACAGAAGATGTCGCCCATCTCCTTTTGGAAGTTGACGCCGAGTGGTTCAGAAAGTGCTCGGATGAACCCCACGGGACTCCGAGATGACTACAGGGAGCTACTGGAACTGACGCTTATCTTTATCGGCGGTATACCCCCGCGCGGGGCGGTTTCCTTTTGCACCAGGCCATATGCACCACACCAGATGGATGAGCAAGGTCATCTACTCACTCAAGGTATGGATGTTCCGGAAGCAGTTCACGCTGACAACGAAGGAGGAGCAAGGCCTCCGGAGCGTCTCCGTATTCACTGCAAAGATTTACAGCAGGCAGGACGGAGGCACCGTTGGCATTGCAGCTCCGCGCAATGATCTCGCGCTGCTCCAGGCTCTGGACTCCTACTGGACCATCAACAAGCCTGTGGCAGAGGCAGCACTGAAGATGTTGAGTCACCTTTGGTACTTAACTGAAGAGCTTGTTGCTTTGGCCTTGTTCGATAAGGACGTCACAATCGATGACAAGCGACGGATGCAGCGGCCATCAAAAAAGAGGTAGAGGATGGTGACGAATCTCCATCAAAGCGACCCACACTTCTGGCAAGTGCGATCGCTGGGCGCCGACTCAAAGATTTTGCGACTGCCCACACCACCAGCTTCTTCAAGAAAATGCACCTGGACAGTGACTTTCTGGATGCAGACCCTGCCGAGTGGCCGGAACATCGTGCCTACCAGGCTGCATTGGCAGCAGTGCACGGCCTCCGTGTCACAAATGACCACGCCGAGCGGGGCGTCGCCCTCGTTCAGGAGTATAACCGCTTGCTGACACGCAACGAGGATCAGCTCCAGTTCCTCTTGCAAGTTGTTGCAGACCGTCGCCGTCTGTACCCTGACGCACGGAAACAAACCCTGCCACAAACTTGGCAACAATGAGTGGTTGGAAGCCGTGAAACTCCCGTCATGAACGGCTAAGACTCCCTAAAAGGGAGGGGGCCCTTGATGCCAGTGCCTGAGCTCCGGGGGTAAAACTTTGACATCATTGAGCACAAGGTAAATCTTACCCGAATTCAATGAAGCTTTGCCCAGGGGGTTTTGTCATCAATACGAACAGGATTCCGGGTGGGGAGCATAAAAATTTGCAATATAAAATTTCACCCCTATAGCTAACAACCACCCTAATGCGGGTTGTGCAACATCAACAAGAGAATTAATAGCAGGTGCTACACAACCACTTCAGGAAGAAGCTAGATCGCAATTGCAAAATATTAACACGCTTTCTAGGACTTCAAAACTGGCGACGGACTGCTTTAGGATATCCTGCACTTCCTGCATGTCACACTGGATATGAAATCCCTGATTCATTTAAATATCTTGCTGATGGTTCCAGTTTCTTGGCGTTTGATAGCGGCATTGATGACGTGCATCGAATACTAAAATTTGCAACAGATTTTTGGCTTGGATGAATTAGCAACAAGTAACTGATGGGCTTGTGATGGAACATTCAAAGCAGCACCAAACCTTTGGACCCAGCTTTTTACGGTTCATGCTATCATTAATGATGCATGACTCCCACGTGTGTTTGCTTGGCTTCCTAATAAAAAAGAAAGCTGCCTTACGAAGACTTTTTTCGGCTATTTTTAACTTTCGTCCAAATAGTCGACCAGTTCGGTGCAAACAGGGGTTTTGAGATAGCTGTACACCCCTGCTTTCACAACGGTTTTTCACAGTGCTGTAGTTTCTGGTTGTTTGTTTCATTTGGGTCAATCCTGTTGGCGGAAGATATGTCAAAATTTGGGCAAAAAGAGCAGTACAAAAATGACACTTCTTTTGCTTTAAAATAAAATGCTTAGTGGCTTGGCATTTCTACCGCTCGAGGACGTTGTTGATGCATCCAGCTTCTGTCTGATGATGAAGTTATACCAGCTGAATTCATGACATACTTTGAAGGCGCCTACATTGGTATTCAACGGGGAAGGGGCGAACGACCAAGAAGAGTAGAACCTCCTTTCCCAATTGAAGTGTGGAACGTACGAGAGCGTCCTCTGAATGACCAACCTAGAACTACTAATGCTGTAGAAGGTTTTCACAGTGCACTAAGAGCGTCTATAACAAGTATGCACCCGAATTTGTGGAAGCTTTGTGATGCACTACAAAAAGAAGAAGCCCTCACACAAACAAAAGTATTGCACGTCCGAAGAGGAGATGAGAGTCAAAAACGAAAACAATACAAGACTATAAACAAAAGAGTGAAAACCCTCGTGGAGAACTATCGTGGAGACATCATGGAGCTTCTGAAAGGCGTTGCACAAAATCTTCATTAAACTAAGCTTTAAATAAAATACAATGAAAAAGTAGTTTGTCTGCCTTAATTTTTAAACCTGGTTTTTAACCCAGGGACCATTTTGGTGGTCTGGAGTAAAGCAATAAAATGAACTTTTTTAAAACATGTTGTATGCATTATTACCATTTATCATTTGTGGGTGGAACTTTCTGGGGTGGAAATTTACATGGGTGAAATTTTCTTGGGTTGAATTTGCTGGGTGGAATTTTCGTTGGTGGAATTTTCTTGGGTGGAATTTTCGTTGGTGGAATTTTCTGCACACCGATGCTGGTGGTGGTCGTGTTGTTGTTGCAGGAGGGAAGGAAGGGAAGGGTGACACTGATGCTGGTGGTGGTGGTGTCACTAATCGTGGTGGTGGTGATGACACTGATGGTGGTGGTGGTGATGACACTGATGGTGGTGGTGGTGGTGTCACTAATCGTGGTGGTGGTGGTGATGACACTGATGGTGGTGGTGGTGATGACACTGATGGTGGTGGTGGTGATGACACTGGTGGTGGTGATGACACTGATGGTGGTGGTGGTGATGACACTGATGGTGGTGGTGGTGGTGATGACACTGATGGTGGTGGTGGTGGTGATGACACTGATGGTGGTGGTGATGGATATATGAAGGTGGTGGTGACACTGATGGTGGTGGTGGTGGTGGTGATGATGACACTGATGGTGGTGGTGGTGATGACACTGATGGTGGTGGTGGTGATGACACTGATGGTGGTGGTGGTGATGACACTGATGGTGTGGGTGGTGATGACACTGATAGTGGTGGTGGTGATGACACTGATGGTGGTGGTGATGATGACACTGATGGTGGTGGTGGTGATGACACTGATGGTGGTGGTGGTCGTGATGACACTGATGGTGGTGGTGGTTTAGACACTGATGGTGGTGGTGGTGGTGATGACACTGATGGTGGTGGTGGTGATGACACTGATGGTGGTGGTGGTGATGACACTGATGGTGGTGGTGGTGATGACACTGATGGTTGGGGGTGGTGGTGATGATGACGACACTGATGGTGGTGGTGGTGATGACACTGATGGGGGTGGTGGTGATGACACTGGTGGTGGTGGTGGTGGTGACACTGATGGTGGTGGTGGGTGATGACACTGATGGGGGGTGTGGTGATGATGACACTGATGGTGGTGGTGGTGATGACACTGATGGTGGTGGTGGTGGTGATGACACTGATGATGGTGGTTGGTGGTGATGATGGAAAAGGGGGACACTGATTTGGGGGTGGTGATGATGACCTGATGGTGGTGGTGGTGGTGATGACACTGATGGTGGTGGTGGTGGTGATGACACTGATGATGGTGGTGGTGGTGGTGGTGATGACACTGATTGGGGGTGGTGGTGATGACACTGATGGTGGTGGTGGTGGTGGGTGACACTGATGATGGTGGTGGTGATGCACTGATGGTGGTGGTGATGATGACTGATGTGGTGGTGGTGATGACCTGATGGTGGTGGTGGTGGGGGTGATGACACTGATGGTGGTGGTGGTGGTGATGACACTGATGTGGTGGTGATGACACTAATGGTGGTTGGTGGTGGTGGTGATGATGACACTGATGGTGGTGGTGGTGATGACACTGATGGTGGTGGTGGTGGTGATGACACTGATGGTGGTGGTGGTGGTGATGACACTGATGGTGGTGGTGGTGACACTGATGGTGGTGGTGGTGGTGATGACACTGATGGTGGTGGTGGTGGTGATGACACTGATGGTGGTGGTGGTGGTGATGACACTGATGGTGGTGGTGATGACACTGATGGTGGTGGTGGGGATGACACTGATGGTGGTGGTGATGACACTGATGGTGGTGGTGATGACACTGATGGTGGTGGTGGTGGTGGTGATGACGACACTGATGGTGGTGGTGGTGGTGTTGCAGATACACGCGTGAGGAGAACCAACAAATGAAAGAATTTCTCTAAAATGACAACTATGATCATTACCGTCGCCGCAAGGCCTTATTTGGTGCCATGCGGGGATACCTACAGACAAGTAAGTACACACACACGCGCGCGCGCGCACGCACACACACACACACACACACACACACACACACACACCCCACACACACACACACACACACACACACCACACACACACACACACACACACACACCACACCCACCCACAACGCCACCCACCCAAAACCCAAACCTCCCCCACACCCAATGGCCCGGCCTGGTTCCCCAGCCCCCCGGGGGTCCCTGGGGGGGGGTTTTATTTTTCAAGAAGGCTTTGATCAGGCATCGTGAGTCACTTGGGATCTTCTGGCTTGAGGGTTTCCTGATCCTCGGCAACACCAAATCACGTTTCTTTTTTGCCGATGATGCAGTAACTTGCCGATTTCGCTGGAGGTCCTGGTGATGGCTCTCGAGGTGCTGCACGAGGAGGCAAAGCCTTTGGGACTTGAGGTCTCCTGGCTCAAGACCAAGGTCCAGGGTTTGGAGACTTACTAGTATGAAGCAGTACAACCTGTTCATGCGTGTGGCGAGGACATTGAGATCTTGGAAAGTTTTACATACCTTGGTAGCACAGTCCATAATGACGGCGGGTCACGTCAAGAGCCTTACGGCGGATTGGCATAGCCCACGGTGTTAGGACTCGCTCAGCGGGAGTATTTGCGTTGTCGGTTACCTGTGGCAGGAGGACAAAGATCTTCAAGTCGCTTGTGATCCCTGTCTTACTCTATGGTTGTGAGACATGGACACTAAATAGTGACTTGAAGAGACGAATCAATGCCTTTGGTAATAAGTGCCCTTCGCAGAATCATGGGGTATCGGGGGATGTTTAAAGTGTCAAATCAGCGATTCCCACCGTGAGACTGAATCGAGTCCTATACCTGCATAGTCCGTCAGCGCCAACTTCGGCTATATGGGCATGTGGCACGCTACCCTGAAAACCGATCCTTCCCATCGGGTTGTATCTTTTAAGAGACAATCCGGCGTGGAGGAGGCCAAGGGGGCGCCCACAAGGCTGTGGCTGGGGCAAGTTGATGTTTCTTGTAGAGAGCTGCTTGGTATGGGAAAGGAGCCTGCATGGAAATGCGCGTGGGACCCCGGGGAGTGGCGTCGTAGGGTGGGCGAGGCGACGCGCCCCCCGGCGTATGGCCCCAATGATTGATTGATTGACTCTCTCTCTTTCCTCTCTCTCTCTCTCTCTCTCTCTCTCTCTCCCCCTCTCTCTCTCTCTCTCTCTTCTCTCTCTCTCTCCTTAGAAAATTTAAAGTGAATTAAGTACTCGCAAAAATTTGGGAACCCCCTCCTCGTCCTTTTTTTCCCCCCTTTCCCTTTGGGGAAATTAAGCCGGGGTTCGCCCTTTACCATAAAAAAGGGAAAAAAAAAGGGCCCGGAATTGAGAATTTTAAGAGGTATTTTCCAATTGATATTCCCAGGGTCCCTAAAACTTGCTTGTTCCCTCCTACAAACATTATGGAAAAAACCTGGGAAATGTGTGGGGGGAAAAAGGGTTTCTAAACTAAAAACAAACCCATCCCCTTTTCCCAAAGGGTTAAGATACGTATCCCCGCTAATGTTCCCCCACCACTTTTGCTTTCTCAAATAAAAGGCTATCTGTGCACTGTTTTTGGGTTTAAGAAGCTTTGCCCATCCCAATCAATCCCCCCTATCTTCTTTTTTTCCACAAAAGTATTACCCTTTGGGAAATCTTTCAGGCACCCCCTTTTTTCCATGTCTGAGTTGCCTTCCTTTTTTGGCTTACCTTTTCATTTTATATTTTTCCTTTTTCGTTCTTCTCTTTTTCTTTCCTCTTTAAATTAATAGTGGTCCCCATAAGTTTAATGTTCCCTGACAGCCCAATTTTTTGCTTTTCCCTGCTTGGTCTTAAACGTTCCGGGGCAATTCGCCCCACCGTCATTGCCCACAAGCATTTCGCCCTAGGTTTTTTTTTAAATAATTTTCGCCCACATAAAGTAAGGGAACAAATTCTTTTTTGGGGAAGCCCCTAGCCATTACCCAGGTCTTCTCTATAGTGTTGTCAGCGAGAACAGAGCACAGTTACTATAGCACCTGGAATATCATTTCGCGCAAATAACTCTAATTCTTCCATCGCCGTAGTTTCCCTTCGTAGGTCCACCCGCGGCGACCCCGCCTTATCCCCACAATGCACCGATGTAAACAAACCGTGACGTAGTTATGGGTAGGGTCCATTAAGGTGAAGTACTCTCTCTCTCTCTCTCTCTCTCTCTCTCTCTCTCTCTCTCTCTCTCTCTTAAAGTGAATTAAGTACTCATAAATTAAGGTGAAGTACTCGCTCTCTCTCTCTCATAAGAAAATAAGGAAGCTACAAGAGGCCGCGAGACCTACATGATGAAGTTCCTCTCTCAAGAAGTATTATTTCTCCTATGCACTCCCACCCCCCTTCCTTCAGGCAGTTCCTCCCCCCCAACACACTAAATAGCATTGCTTCCTCTCTATAGAAGCTATTATTCGAGTAATAATAATGTCGCTGTGGTACTGTGGTAGGCGGTGAGAGAAAACGGGAAACTTGCGCCACGCTGCCAGACGTACGACTAAACCCCATCTCTCTCTCTTCTCAAGTTCAGTATTATTTCTCCTGTGCACCCCTACCCTCTGCCTCCTCCAGCCAGTTCCTGCCCCCAACACACTAAACAGTATTGCTTCCTCTCTATAGAAGCTATTCTGGCACTCTACCGCTGTGGTAGACTGAAAAAACGGGAAACTTGCGCCACGCTGCCAGACGTACGAATAAACCCCATCTCTCTCTCTTTCTCTCTCTCAAAGTAATCGTATTTTCCCTATGCACCCACACCCTCCCCTCCTTCAGGCAGCTCTCTCTCTTTCTGTGCCATATGACCTCTGATGTCTGGCACATATTCCCCTTTTTTGGCATTATCTCTCTCTCTCTCTCTCTCTCTCTCTCTCATGCTGGGATATGATGAGATAGCTGTGAGAACCGCAATAAGTATTATGTATACACTGACAGCTACCTAGGTGTATTTGCTTCTCTTCCTGCTTGTGTGACCTTGAAAGACGTGCGTCTGGAGGCAAAAGATTCGGAGCCTCCAATTCTTTTGGCGGCTGCGTGAGCGGTGGTGCCACAATCTATAGAACATTATACGTAACTAAGTTTTGCAATATCAAAATAATGCTGTTTCCAAGGTCTGATTTAAAATATATTTATTATCAGTGATTCTGGAAGACAATATTAGTAAAGGAAGACATACATGATGTGAAAATATTGTGTCCCGCTGCTTGAAGGGGAAACAGCGGCACCGCTGCTTGAATGATAAGCTCGACCACCACCACTACCTCTTGTGTATTTTAATGCGTTATTTCTCGTGTTCTCTAGTTGAACTAGTTCTAACCCTCTCACGTGCCCCTCTAGTAGCTACTATATACCATCCTTCCTACAGCATCACGCTACGCCACCAACACCTTCTACAGGCCGTGTAATAGGTAGTAATTATTAGTGACTTGAAAAATACATCCACGACTGCGATATGTGGAAACACTTGTGGACCCCGCTATACAGATTCCACTCGTAACCTTTGCAATAGACTGTTGTCAGGGGATTGTAGCGCTATATAAATAGGCCAGGGAGTGAAAGGAGTAATAGGTGTGTCATGGGGTACAAAAGTGAGGAAGTAAGGAGGTTTTATACTGCAATGTTTTCTGATAAGAGCGAGCGGGAGTGATCGACCAATGAGACGAGGTAACGTCATCGTGACGTCACGATAACAAGACTGACGTGGCCAATACGTGAAGTGTGAACCAGGCATTAGTCAACACGGCCCACGCAGGGAAGGGCGTCCTCATATATGCCGGAGAATGGTGAGAATTACGCTGATTTCACTGTTTTTAAGACATGCCAGTGATTGTAGGGTGATTGAGGTATAGGAGACAGGCAGGGGAAGGGTTGAAGTGAGCCGGAATGTGTTGACCATTATCTGACATGACTCGGGAAATGGATTCATCTCTGTTATTTCTGTTCTATTTCTGGGATCACATCAGCGTCTGGGTATTTCCATTAGTGCTGTGCACATGTTACCCTGGCAGACGTGACATAGGCAAGGCTTCAGGGTGTGGATAGTGTCATGTTATTGCGTCATGTCATGTCACCCTTGCTTGTTCCTCCTCCACCCTCTGACTATATTATGTCTGTCATTAAGATCCTTCGGAATGATGTTTTCTTTGCCTTTCTGGCTTAGATCCTCGGAAGGCTTACGGTCCTGACACCGTCTCGGTAATTATGGAGGAGAGTTTCACGTTCGTTTTCAGAGACACCAACTACTTTTTCTTGGCCTACAATAGGTGCTTGTTCTAATGGTGCTAGTTTTATTTTGCGCAAAAAAAAAAAAAAAAAAAAAAAAAAAAAAAATGAAACTTAACCAAACCTTGTTTTAATGAAACCTAACCTTACAGGTTACAGGTTAGGTTAACCTAACCTAACCTTACAGGTTTTAAAGAAACCTAACCTAACCTTAACTACAAAATATACTTTTTTTTTTTTTTTTTTTTGGTTTGTGCAAAATAAAACTAGCACCATTAGAACAAGCACCTATTGTAGGCCAAGAGAAAGTAGTTGGTGTCTCTGAAAACGAACGTGAAACTCTCCTCCATATTAACCGGAGTGGTAATCGGAGTCCCTCCTATTGTTCTCAAAAACTGTGCTTCTGTGCTTGCACCTTGCCTGGTCAAACTTTTCCGTCTGTCTATCTACTTCCACCTTTCCTTCTTGCTGGAAGTTTGCTCACATCCAACCTGTTCCTAAGAAGGGTGACCGTTCTAATCCTTCAAACTACCGTCTTTGACTTCCTGCCTTTCTAAAGTTTTTTAATCTTTACTTAATAAGAAGATTCTCAAGCATCTATCTGCTCACAATCTTCTATCTGATCGTCAGTACGGTTTCCGTAAAGGGCGATCTACTGGCGATCTTCTAGTTTTCCTAACTGAATCTTGGTCATCCTCCTTTAGGGGTTTCGGTGAAACTTTTGCTGTTGCCCTTGACATATCAAAAGCTTTTGATAGAGTCTGGCACAAATCTTTAATTTCCAAACTACCCTCATTCGGTTTCTATCCTTCTCTCTGTACCTTCATCTTAAGTTTCCTTTCAAACAGTTCTATTGCAGCTACTGTAGACGGACATTGTTCTTCTCCTAAATCTATCAATAGTGGTGTTCCCCAGGGTTCTGTCCTATCACCCACTCTCTTTCTATTATTCATTAATGATCTAAGTCTAACTCTATCCACTATAAGCCCTATCCACTCCTACGCTGATGATTCTACCCTGCATTTTTCAACGTCGTTTATTAGACGTCCTACTCAACAGGAACTAAGTGATTCACGGAGAGATGCCACCGAGCGCCTAACTTCTGATCTTTCTATAATTTCTGATTGGGGCAAAGCAAACCTTGTTTTGTTCAATGCCTCAAAAACCCAATTTCTTCACCTATCTACTCGACAAAACCTACCAGATAACTATCCCCTCTTCAATGACACAACTGTCTCCTTCTACAATGAACATTCTAGGACTAATATCCTTTACTGAAAATCTGAATTGGAAATCTCGCATCTCATCTCTTGCTAAAACAGCTAAGAAGTTAGGTGTCCTGTGGCGTCTGCGTCCTTTTTTTTCTCCCTCCCAATTGCTTGCTCTCTACAGGGGCCTTATCCGCCCATGTATGGAGTATGTCTCACATGTTTGGGGAGGATCCAGTCATACAGCTCTCCTAAACAGGGTTGAGTCAAAAGCTTTTCGTCTCATCAACTCCTCTCCTCTGACTGACTGTCTTCAATCTTTAAATCACCGCCGCAATGTTGCTTCTCTTGCTCTCTTCTACCGTTATTTTCATGCTCACTGCTCTTCTGAACTTGCTAACTGCATGCCTCCCCCCCCCTCCCGCGGCCTCGCTGCACAAGACTTTCTACTCATTCTCATCCCTATTCTGTCCATCTTCCTAAAAGCAAGAGTTAATCGTATCTTTGCACTTTCATCCCTTTCACTGGTAAACTCTGGAACTCTCTTCCTGTTTTTTATTTTCCACTTTCCTATGACTTGAATCTTTTCAAAAGAAGAGTAACAAGACACCTCCCGACCTAAATTGGCTCACCCCTCTTTTTTATTTTATTCTCTTACTGTCTTCTTTATAGGGACTGGCAACTAAGCGGGCTTTGTGTTACCCATTTTTGTTGTGGCCTTGGCCAGTTCTTTGTGATGTGAACCAGCCAGTGTCACGAGCGTGTGTGTCATCATGTCATACTTGCATCACATGTCAAGGGTCCCGTCGGTATATAATGGACGAGGACTGCGCGGTCATTTTCTGAGACACTGACTACCTTTTCCATGCCATAAAATGGTGCTGTATCAGATGTATATATTTTTATTGGTAAAAATGGACGAGGACTGCGCGGTCATTTTCTGAGACACTGGCTAACTTATTAACCGTCCCGTCATCATGATATGAAGGCCGAAAGTCATGGCATAAGTACATAAGAAAATAAGGAAGCTACAAGAGGCCGTGAGACCTACACGAGGTAGTTCCTGTTACTTAACACTACCTACAGCGGTTTATGGAACTGTCGCCGATGGGAATTCTCACCGAAACGTCAACCGAGAACTCTCGCCGACGTGGAAATTGTAACCTAACCTGGACATTGGCACCAACTTGACCTTACTGACCAAGCTATTGCTGGTGTAATATTAATCCCTGAATGCAGAAACACGGGTAATCCTTATTATGTGTATTTTGCCGTATGTGGGTAATATGGACAGGACTCGTGTCGTTTTTCAGCAGAGACACCGGACAAATTTTTCCTGGCCCTACAATAGGTCTTTTTGTAATGGAGATAGTTTTTTATTTTTCGGAAACCCATATTTTAGAAAAAAAAAAAAATTCAATACCAATTTTTTTATTTATTTAATTTACCGACTAATTTTTCCTGGCCTGAATTGATGCTTTTGCAGATAGATTGTTTTGGGTAATACTACTGCAGTTTAATTAATATAATATATGGGTTTAACACTTCTTATTTCTAGTGGTAACAATGGACGAGTACTGCGCTGTTATTTTCTAGAACTACTGATTTTCCCTGTCCTATAACCATTGAATTAAACCTTATCCATTACTATTCTAATCTATTGAAGTAGGATTAACCGCTCTAAGTCCCTTATTTGAGTCTGGGTTTAAGGTATTGCCGTAACTATTTTCTTTATACAATATATTTTCAACGCATTTATCCTCTAATTTTATCCTCCTAAACTCTGCCCTTTAAATATTTCTGCCCGTAATCATGCCAAATCTTTACTATCAACTTACCAAAAACCTTTCGATTCATCGAAATTCAAAATCTTTCTGAATCAAATTCCTCTCGTGAGTTCTGGCATCTTAGCTATAACATCTCTAAACAATTTTTCTTCTTCATCTTTCCCTCCTATGCTCAACCCCAGATGGCTTCCAGCAGCTGTCCTCATCTACTGCTAAATCTGAAACTCTTCGCTCCAAACATTTGCTAAAAATTCCACTCTGGCTGATGAAGGGCTTGTTCCTCACCTCTCCCTCCACCCTCTGACTATATTAATGCCTGTCCATTAAGATCCTTCGGATGATGTTTTCTTGCCCTTTTCCTGGCCTAGATCCTCGGAAGGCTTACGGTCCTGACGGAGTCCCCGTCCTATTGTTTTCTCAAAACTGTGGCTTCTGTTGCTTGCACCTTGCCTGGTTCAACTTTTCCGTCTGTCCTATCTACTTCCACCTTTCCTTCTTGCTGGAAGTTTGCTCACATCCAACCTGTTCCTAAGACGGGTGACCGTTCTAATCTTTCAAAATACCGTCCTATAGCTTTGACATTCCTGCCTTTTCTAAAGTTTTTGAATCTATACTTAATAAGAAGATTCTTAAGCATCTTCTGCTCACCATCTTTGTATCTGATCATCAGTACGGTTTTCCGTAAAGGGCGTCTACTGGCGATCTTCTAGCTTTCCTAACTGAATCTTTGGGCATCCTCCTCCTTTAGGGGTTCGGTTAAACTTTTGCTGTTGCCCTGCATATCAAAGCTTTTGATAGATCTTGCACAAATCTTTAATTTCCAAACTAACCCTCATTCGGTTTCCTATCCTTCTCTCTTTACTTCATTTTTAAGTTTCCTTTCAAACCGTTCTATTGCAGCTACTGTGACGGACATTGTTCTTCCCTAAATCTATCACTAGTGGTGTACCCCAGGGTTTTGTCTTCACCCACTCTCTTGCTATTATTCATTAATGATCTTCTAAGTATAACTCAAAGCCCCTATCCACTTCCTACGCTGATGATTCTACCCTGCATTTTTCAACGCTCGTTTTGTTATTTAGACGTCCAACTCAACAAAACTAATTGATTCACGGAGAGAGATGCCACCGAGCTCCTAACTTTCTGGTTTTCTATAATTTCTGATTGGGGCAAAGCAACCTTGTTTTGTTTCAATGCCTCAAAACCCAATTTCTTTCACCTATCTACTCGACAAAACCTACCCATAACTATCCCCCCTCTTCTCAAGGACACTCAACTGTCCCTTCTTCTACAATTAACATTCCTAGACTATCCTTTACTAAAAATCTGAACTGGAAAATCTCGCATCTCATCTCTTGCTAAAACAGCTTTTCCCTAAGAAGTTAGGTGTGCTGTGGCGTCTGCGTCCCTTTTTTTTCTCACCTCCCAATTGCTTTCTCTACAGGGCCTTATCCGCCCCTGTAATGGAGTATGTCTCAGCTGTTTGGGAGGATCCACTCATCAGCTCTCCCTAAACAGTGTTGAGTCAAAAGCTTTTTCGTCTCATCAAAAGCTCATTCGTCTCATCCTCTCCTCTGACCTGACTGTCTTCAACTCTTTAAATCACAGCCGCAATGTTCCGTCTCTTGCTCTCTTCCTACCGTTATTTTCATGCTCACGCTCTTCTACTTGCTAACGCCTGCCTCCCTACATCCCCCCTCCCGGCGGCCTCGCTGCACAAGACTTTTCTACTCATTCTCATCCCTATTCTGTCCATCTCCCTAATGCAAGAGTAACAGTATCTTTACTCTTTCATCCTTTCACTGGTAACTCTGGAACTCCTTTCTGTTTCTATTTTTCCACTTTCTATGACTTAATCTTTTCAAAAGAAGAGTAACAAGACACCTCCCGACTAAATTGGCCTACCCTCTGTTTTTATTTTATTCTTGTTACTGTCTTCTTTATAGGGACTGGCAACTAAGCGGGCTTTGTGTTATCCATTTTTGTTGTGCCCTTGGCCAGTTCCTTGTGATGTAAAAAAAACGTCTATGTCAGGATTTTAGTTTTTTCATTCATTTAAATGTTCTTTGTATTATATTGTATCTATTAGATTAAACTATCTCCATTAGAAGAAGCTCCTATTGTAGGCCAGGAAATATTAGTCGTAGTTTCTGAAAACCACCGCCAAGTTCTCGTCCATTATAACCCCGTAATGCCCTAACGGTGAAAATATATATACCTATTTAAAAAAATAAAAAAATATTAACCATTATTTGCGAGTTCTTTCGTTTTCTTTATTCATTTAAAAAAGTTCTGTGTTTTTCTGTAGTATTTATATCTGTGTTTCTTGAGCTGTTTTGGTCATTATTTATTGAAAAGTTAAATGACTTCATCCACTATAATTTATAAGCCATCTATTTATCCTTTCCTCTTTTCCTACATCAAGTTTAGGAAGATTTTAGTGTCAATATATTTCAATTTTTTCGCATCGTTTTAGGTATAAACTACCGTAGATAACAGTGAAGTCGCCAGTTCTACGTTTCTTTTTTATTTACAGACGTGTGGTGGCGTTAATACTTACATTTGTACATCCATGATTTCAGGAAAGTTAGAAGGGTCTATCTGGAAAGTCTGTGTCATTTTGTGTCTTCAATCTGTGTCAATTAGGGCTATAAATTACAAATTACAAAAATAAAACCGAGTGGGCGACCTCACTATACTACTTAAAGTAAAGTCGCCAAGCTAGTAATTTTAACCTCCAACGTTGAGTCGCCACTCTGGGGAATTCAGATAAATTAAAAAGGGGGTTTTAAAAGTTCAAACAAGTCTCTATATATATTAGCTTCGGAAGATGCTTGGATATATCCAAACTTCCTCTGCCTAACGTGAAAATAAATTCTATTCAAGTTTGAAAGATCTGGCAAGTCCTGTGTCCTTTCGCCCAACAAGCTACTGTTTGACTACTGTCATCGCGCGAAAAAAAAAACGTGAGAAGCAAAATGCGCAACAGTTATACTTGGCAGATACACAATCATAAAACACCGCTGAAAGGGTAGATTATACAATCATGATATAAACTACTGTGCAACATCTTCAGTGTCACATAAAAATCAGTAGTGATGCTATAATTCGTAATATTTGGCGCCTGGCGGACTTCACGGTAGGTGGCGACTTCACTGTTATCTCGGACAGCCTATCCTCACTTATTGTTGTTTTCTAGGATAGAGGGAACAATTTGTGTATTGTTAGCACTATTAACTCCATTTCCGGGTGTTTGCGCTGGCACCATTTGTCGCAGGCAGCCTACTCAGATAATATAGGTACTCTCTAGTGGGTAACTCAGCTGTTTGTGAAGGGATCAGAGCAAGATTAAGATCGCGGGAAACCGCTTTCCTCCCCCATGGCCCCTTGTAGGCCTGTCTGACATCCTCTCCGACTCGTGCATGCGGAAAAACCCTCAGATCAGATGAAAAAGGGGCCAAGGTGCGGCCATTGTTTTGTTATGAACTGAAAACTCTACTGTCCTAACCACCTCCCATTGTGGGTAGAAAAGTTCAAGGTTTTGCTGAGTCCCCTACGCGCGTCGCCTCTGACCCAGGTTTCGTGCGCGGCCAAAAAACAAAAAAATTGGGGGGGGGAAAACGCCTGAGTTCTTGGGTTCCGTTAACTGGTTCCTGAAATGTCGCAAATGGAAGAGGCTTTGTGCTTAGTGGTTGGCCGAGCCACCATCACGAGGGGGGTCACAAACCCCGGCTGACACCCGGTACCCTTCACTGCTGGGTGGACAGGGGCTCGGTTTTAAGAAGACCGCCAGTCTGTCTTCGCTCCGCCCGGGGATCGACCGGGACGTGAATTCGGTTGAGAGCCGAGCGTGCTAAACCCTTCCCTACGGAGTTCCCCTGTGTGTGTGTGTGTTGTGTCTGGCACAGTCTGTTGAGTACACATCAGTAAGGAGTAATTTACTAACGAAGTGGCAAAGTCGCAACAACTCGAGTATATGGATACACGTAATTGGTAACGGAAAGAGGGACAACTATTTGATTACGAAAGAGGGACACGTATAGGACACGGTCTGTGTTACGGACAGGGGAGTCTGGGAGGCAGGATTATGAATGTAGGCGATAATTCTCGTATTTGTACGATAATTTGAACTATCCGTACGACGTACGATGCATGGTTGAGATCGTACACGAAAATGCCGATATTGATTGACTCACAGTACAATTACATTATAAAGTCAACAAAAATTGTCATCGCAAAAAAACACCAAAAAATCTCGCTGTCAACTTCCGCGAGAGAGAGAGAGTTTTGAGTTTGAGCTTTTGGTCCTTTGCATTCCATGGACTTGAGCGTTGCTTGCCGATATAACGCAGATTGTGAAGGGTATTTTTAGCAAGATTAAACCTTTAACCAATGACAAAGGTAAGGAACACTGACCCTTTCCCCTAACGGGAACCCAATACTTGGGTTAAGTTTGGTTTTTTCTCTTGTCCAGCAAGGCGGCAAGTGGTGGGGGGGTGAGGGAAACAGGCCCAGAATTGGTGGTTTTACTTACTGTTTCATCCCTACACAAATGAAGAAATATTTGACATGTCGATGAACACTCCCCAACACACTTAATCGCCATTAAATAAGCGCGCCCAGCCTGGACACTGGGGATAAAAGAATGGAGGAGGGAACAGGCAAATTCCACCCCCCCTCCCTTTTTCGTTTGTGTTTTTGAGGGATGATAGCTATTGTCGAGTTCTGTCTCGAGTTTGTCAGCTTCTTTTTAAGTCCCATTATTATGTTTTGGGTTACAAAAATATATTTTTTTGGTTTTTTTATTTTACTTTTATTTTATTTTTGGGAGAAAAAAAAAATAATAATTTTAACATGGAATTTTTTTTATGTGGTTCGATTTGGAATAAAATAATTCCGTAATAATTTTTTTTGTGGTGAAAAGGGAAAATAATTTTGTATCATGTGGTGTTTTGGGGTGGACAGGGGCCTTGTTGAAGGAACTGTGGAAGTAACATGGGGAAATAGAAGGGACAAAGGAAAGAAAAAATAGGGGAAAAAGAGAAGGGAGGGATGAGGCAGAGTTAACTGATGATGGTGGTTGAAATAGATAAGGAGAGGCAATTGATGTTTTGTGCTTTAACACAACTCCCTTTCCCCTAGTCAGCCCCCTACGAAGGGTGTGGGGGTCCCGGCCCGTCCCCCCCACCTGGCCACATGTTGGCTTGGACCCAACATCCTAAGGGTCCCTCCCGTTACCCCTCCCCCCCCCGCCCGCGGCGGGCCGGGAAGAAGAAGATGAGGGAGGAGAAAAAAAGGAGAGAGGAGAGAGAAGAGGAAGTGAGAGAAGGAGAGAGAGGAGGGAAAGGTGAAGGGAGAGGAGTTTGGAGGGAAAGGGCGAAGGAGAAGGGAAGGAAAAAGAGTTTGGCCGGAATCTTCATTTCCCATCCACTCCCAATTCCCCACGCCCCATCCAAACTTCACACTTATTTTTCCCCAAGCACACTGAAAAATAACCTTTGACATGTTAACCCACCCTAACAACCCCCCGGGTTTTTGGGTTTCCCACCCTGAAAAGAACCAGGAGAGAGAAGGGCCAGAGTTTCTATATAATTCACTTCGGGTGTTGGGCCACCCGTATAAATTATTTGAGGCGGTATCGCGGGTTGTTATCAAAATCTTTACGAGAAACCTAGTGTACCCCCCCCTTAGGTGTGCAAGGAATCGCCCTTTTTCCATTACCAGGAAAACCCGGCCCCGAAAACGCCCCGCCCCACGCACGCTTTTTTGTCCCCCCCCCCCCCTGGGGCCAGGTGCTACACCAATCTCTACCGAAAGTTTTTTTTCCCGACGTCCACCCCTGCCAGGGCACCCTGCCCCCTGGTGGCCCTTGTTTTTGCCCCCCTGTTGGTTTTTTTCCTCCCTGGGCCTCCCTGAAGAAATGAAGGGGCCCCGCCCACAAACGTCCAGGGCAAATAGCATAAATCTGCCCTCGGCCGGTTGCCCACCCCCCCTTGTGGGCCCCTTCCTTCAAACTTTTTTGCCCACAGGGCCGGGGCCGTAAACGAGCTTCGACGGGAAACGACTAAAAAGGAAATACCCCGCCAAAAATAACCAACCCCCAGGGGTGCGCGGGGAAGTGCAAAACTCCTACGCGAAACAAAGGAATGTCCCCACCCCCCCTGCAAACACCGTGCCCACCGCCCCCCCCGGGGTGGGGGTGGAATTTTCCCCTGGGGGGCCCCCGCATCAGCTTTTTCCCTGGAAACCCGGGCCCCCCCCGTGAGGCAACCCAAGTGGCCCGCCCCCTCACTTTGCCCCAGGGGGTAGGGAAAAAGTTGGCCCCTACTCCGCTCAACGGACCATGGCTTTCCCCACACCCCCCCCCTCACACACTAACCTACTACCTACCCCTTGGTGGGCCTACCTCTTCAGGGCCCCCCTTGGGGGAAGCAACCCCACAATTGGGGGCCCGCTGGGGGCCCATGCACTTAGGGGGCGGGCCCCCCCGTGGGGGGCCCGGAGGTGGAAAACTCCTAACTCTTTTACAAACGAACGCCCCCCTTTACTAGAGCCGGTTCCTTCAGGAGGCTCCACTTGGGTTTTTCCCCCCCCCGGACAACCCCGGGGCATTACGCAGGCACTGGCCCAACAATGATCTTTAGGAACCCCTCCTTGAGCAACCACAATACAGGTCCCCCTGTTTCCTGAAGGCGGAAACGCAAGCAGGACATTTGGGTGATTGTATCTATTTTGATTGACAGTGGCCCATTGACAAGGGGGCGGTGGGGCTGATAATGGGGGAATTGAAAACCCCCCCCGGGGTAACCTTTATGCACAGCTATGGGCCCTCGGGGGGGGAACAGGGAGGGGTCCCCCCCGCCCCCCCGGGGTAAAGCCCCCCGGGGGCGTTAGATAAAGCCCCTGGGGAGGTAAGGCGCCCCCGTTATCATCTTTCCGAAGCTTAAGCGGGCACTGCCCCCCGTTTTGTACCTTTCCCCGGACAAGGAAAAATAAGCCCCAACCCGTGCGCCTTCGGTAGAAAGGATTTTGTGTGGGCCCGGGGTTTTTATTATTGTCATGCCACGGAACACAAGCGGAACACCCGGATTGGGAAAAGAAACCATAGCCGGGGGGTTTTGGGGGTGGGACGCTAACAACAGGAGCTTTTAACGTATATTCAACACCCCCCTGGTTGCAAGCCCTCCTGCCGCACCTCCGCCCAATCTCCTTCCCCCTTTCCCCCAATTTTCGGGGGGGGAGTAGCGGAGGCCGTGGGCCGGCCCCCCCCCTGTCCCTCCCCCCGGATCCTTGTAAACCATGTTGGAATGGTGGAAAAATTTAAATGATGTATAATAGTTATCTACCTGACCTATTATTTTTTTACCTATTTTTGGTACGGATAAATCTGAACAATACGATAATTTTGGGGTGGGCCCTCGGTTGTAAAACAACGATTAATATGGGCTAACAAAAAGTTTCAACAACCCTGCCTGGTAGGGTGGTTTTCCCGTCACCAAACATCAAACTCGGTCAGTCCCCACTCAGTCCAGATCCCCCAGTCCCCCCCCCCCCCCTGTCCCCCCCCTGTTTTTTTTCACAGTCCTACTCACGGATCCACGGAAGGGAAACATTAAACTCAGTACACAAGTTGTAAAAGCCCCTTCCTTTACTTTCCCTTTTGCCCTACTTCCAAATATTTACTTGATTTCAGGGTTGGTTTTGGTGTTTGTCCAAGTTGAATGGAGGACAATATATTAATTGTAAGGAAGTCCCCCCCACTAAGCAAAACTTTTTTGGGTCTGGTGGGGGAATGTGATATCCGGTAATTGGCCCTTTCAACAGCCCTCAGTTCGAGAATTGTTACGGGGGGAGAGTGCCAGGGGGACGACCGCCGAGACGCCGTAAAAAATTAGACCTGTTTAAGGGGTCGAACTCCTTTTGCCTGCTTACATTAATCGCGCTTTGTATTTTCCCGTGACGTTCCACCGCCCCTGGGGTTTCAAGTCACCAGGGTTGGCCCCTGATTTGGTCCCCGGCGAAAAAAATAACAAATCGAGACTGTGGCCCCCCCCGTTTTCCCCATTTCCGGTCCGTTTCCCTATTGGCTGGGTGGAATCAGAGTAGTGTGGGGGCGGTACTGACAAAACTGAACCTTGTGGGAAGGCCGGCCAGGGCGTCCATCTTGTCCCAAATAAGCCTTTTTTTTGTCCCGTCCGCCTTTTAACCTGTTGCTGAGACTTTTAACAACTACCACGGCCCTGTGAATACCTTTTATCACCTTAATGGTTGTCGGGGCGGGGGCCATCATGTGGGGTTTTCATGTCCCCCTTTTTATCAGCAGCAAAACCGAAGGAAAAGGGCCTCCTGGGTCGCCCCTTTTCACTCCCCCGCTTGACTGTTTAAAGTGGCGCAAATGCGGCCCAGTTTTCTCCCCACAACTGGTCCAAGGTAAGAGTTACCTTGTTTAATTAATAGAGTACAAGCCGGGACAACTCGATTTGTGTTGGCCCCGCCCAAATTTGGTGGTGCCAAGGCCCTCCCCCCTCCCGTTTTCACCCAAGAACCCCGGGGAAAGTTCTCCAAGGCATTACCCCCCCGCAGGTAATATCAATGTTATACAATGTTGGGTTAAGTGGTTTTCATTTTTTATGGAACCATCTACAACCTTTTTTTGTTTTTTTTTTTTATCATTATGGTAAGTGGTGGGGCCCCACCTTGGGGAGTGGTAAAAAACTCTACAAGTACCCCCCTTGTTACCTCCGCTGCCAAACCACCCCCACATTTAAAGTGGGTGAAAAATAATAATGAATGGACACAAGACAAAAAAAACAAAAAGATTTTAAAGAAAAATATGTTAAAGTTTGGAAAACTGGAATGACACCTCGTTTTTTAATATAATGTTATTTTCTAAAAAAAATTATAAATATATTAACTCTTTACTGTTCCCCTCCACTTCCACCCAACCCTGGGTGGTACATTCACAAAGTTTGCACTTTAATTTCCTAATAAATCATATCCCCCTAAAACGCTACGCCAACCTTCTTAACCTAACATCTTTTACTTAATAAACATTATCCATCCCTATTACCAGACCAGAGAAAACAAACCACTTTAATTCCTACAACCTCCACGCCCACAACATCTTAACTAACCCCCTTTTACGTAATAAACCATATTTTCCTATTCCCATTGTGGGAAACAAACTACTTGTAATTAATAAACTAAGGGTCCCCCCCTCCTATTCTATGGGGCAACAGAAGATCCCTTTAATCCCTACACTCTATCCGCCCCACACTATCCCCCTTCTCCTTTATCCGCCCCTCATACTTTTCACTTTTTTATCATCCTTCTCCTCCCCCTTCATGGGGGGTGCCGAATAAGAAAAACAAGAGAGTCCCCCATGTTTGGGGGAAGGTCCGTGAGTGTGTGGCCCCTTGTCCCACCTTCCCCCCACCACAAGCGGGGCCACGGGTAGGAAGAGACAAACCGCCCACTAATGACCAGCCCCAACACAACAGGGCTGGGGCTGCCGCCCCCCTCACTTTCCCACTTTACCCCCTCTTATTTCCCTGCTACTGCTTACTCTTAACTCGGTGACCAAGCCCCAACAGGGGTCCCCGTGGGCGCCCGGCCCCCCAACAACCGTCCATAATCCCACTCACTTCCTTGGGAAACCCCTTTTACCAAGGAGGATTAAGGGTCCCCACCCCCCTCCCAAATTGGGCTTACCCACCTGAGAAAAAATCCCCGGGTTCTGCTACTAAATGCTAACCTGAAAACGTTTTCCAAAAGCTTTTTCTCCTTTTCTCACCTTCCGTTTCGAATTACGTTGGGGTCCCCCCCACTACCACCCCTGGCCCCCTTTTAAAATATAAGCCCCTAACCAGTGATTTTCCAGTGCAAATGATGCCCCCCTTGTGGAGAAAAAATTTCCTCCGTTTAGCCTTTATTGAATACTTTGTGTATTTTATTTTCATCCTCCTTTCCGCCTAAATTATAGATGTTTAAATTTTTCTCCCTCCCCCTTTACCCCTCGCGGGTTTACACTATGTAATAAAGGGGATAGACTGTTAATCTTCCGGAAATGTGTTTTTTGGTTTCGTAATTAAGATTTTATCACATGAAACAACATGGTAAACCATTAAATAAAAGGGTTCCCATTATGAGACCTCCCCCTGAATAGACAAATATGATGGAAACTTAACCACCCAGTCCAAAACCTTTAAAAACTCGTCCCCCGTCTGTATTAACACTTTGTTGGGACAGCTTCATAAGATGGCCAAGATTATCAATACAAAGCCCAGACATTTGGGAAATTAGCTTTCCCTTGACCATATTTTCCGTTTTCTGAGGACATGCAATAAGGTACCATGCCCAAAACACATTAAAGGTTGTAACTAAAATAAATTTGCTTTCTCCCTGATTCTTCCCGTCCTCTCTCCTCCCTTCCGACCCGATCCCCTTCCATCCTTTCTCTCTTTCCCCTCCCCCCCTCCCTCGTCTCTCCCTCTCTCCCGTGAAAAGAGAGAGAGAAGATTAAAATAAGGTTGAAAGGAAGATGAGTGGAGGAGAAATGGTGAGAGTAAACCAAAAAAAACTTTTAATAATTTCTCATCTCAATAATATATATTAGAAAAAAAAAAGAATATAATATATATAATATATATATAATATAATATCTATATCTCTATCTTTAGATAAACAGAGAAGAGATAATTTTAGGAAAAAGGGTTTGTTTTTTGGTTATTCTTCTCATCTCTCCATTTTTCCCCCCTCTCCTCTCCTTCACTCCTCCTCTCGCTCCTCACGCTCCGCCTCCCCTCACTCCTCCCGTGAAAAAGAAGAGAGAAAATGAAGAGGAATTATGGAAGAGAAGTAACCCAACAAACCTTTTTTTCAAATTCCCTCTCTTTCTGGGTATATAATTATATAATATATATTATAATATATAATAATAATATAAAAGGTTTAATTATATATATATATATATAAAATATTATATATAAATAAATTATATACTGTTAAAATGAGAAATATATAGATATAATTATTTTATAATATATTATAATATATTTTAATTCTTTTCCTCTCCTTCTTTCCCTAAATATATATATAGAAATATATATATAATTATATATATATTTATTATATATAAATAATTAATAATATAATTAATATAATAATATAGATAATATTATATTATATATAATCCATAATAAATAATTATTAGATCATATAAATAATATATAATAATATATATAAAGTAATATAGTTATAAATATTAGAATAGGATAATAAGAATAGGAATTTAGATAGGATAGAAATAGAATAAATATTATAATATATTATTATAAATACATTATTATATAATAAATATACTTATATATTAATATTATATATGATTTAATATATATTAATTATTTATAATATATATCATATATAATATATATATAATATATATTAATATTTATAATAATATATATATAATTATATATATATATATATATATATATAATAATAATATATATATATAATATATATATTATATATTATATATTATATATATATATATATATATTATAAGATCTATATCTATTTTTAATCATAATATATATATATTTATAATATATATATATATTAATATTTTATATTATATAGTATTTAAATAATATTTAGAGGTATATTATATTATAATAATATAATATTAATAATAATTTGTTCTATATATATATTGAGAAAGAGAAGAGAGAAAGGAAATAAGTAATAAAGGGTTTTTTGGGTTTACCCTACCTCTTCATTATCCCTCCTCACTGTCACATCCTCTTCCTTTCATTCACACTTAATCTTTTCGCTCTCTGTCCTTTCCCACGGAAGATAGAAGAGAGAGAACCGAGAGAAGAGCGGGGTCGGAGAAAGAAGAGGAGAGAGAGCCGGGGGAAAGAAGGAGGCAAGTTTATTTAGTTAACCTTAATGTTTTGCCATGGGGGTAAACAAGGATTATTGTAATGTATTCAGAAAAACGAAAATAATGTTCATGGAAAAAGCCTTTAAGTTTTTACCAATTTTCTGCCGTTTCCGTATTTGGATTATTCTGCATCTTTAATTTAAGGCTGTCAACCCCCCCCCACAAAAGTTTTATACATGAACCGAACGAGGTTTTAAGTGGAAGTGTTTTTAAGTTTCCATCAATATTTCTTTCAGAGTCTCAATTAATGAACCTTTATTTAATGTTTGTGTTGTTTTTACTATTGTTTTTTATATGAAAAAGAATCTTATTAGAAACAACATTTCCCCCGCGAAAGTAAAAGTCCCCTATTTCTTTAATACAGTGTTAAATAAACAATGATTTACCTGGGGCGGGGTTAATGCCCTTTAGCAAACTTTCCCCTTTTTTCCCCCCGGGTCCCCTTGTGGTGGGAAACGAGGGGAAGCCTTGAGACCCAAGTGTTGCGTACCCCCCATAGCGTTTTAAAACATAAGGGCCTAATGAATGTGCCAGTTTACCCCTCTTTTATAGAGGTACCCTCAGTCCCCCAAGGTGGGTCTGGTAATGTTGGGTCCCAACCCGGACTAGACACTGGGGGCCTCTAAGGCCCCCCGTGTCTAGACCTGCCCTCGGGGCAAAAAACGTGGGGAAAACCCGCCCCGGCTAGCCCCCCCAAGTTCCCCCCCCAGACCCGGGGCCCCAAAAAAGGCGGTCCCCGCGAAATACTGCCCTAATTAGACCATTTTACGACCTGTTGTTTTGTGCTTGACAGTGGGGTGTAGAGGTGGCCTAAGTGAACCTAATTTGTCATGTGTCAGCCATACCACCCACCCCTGGTTAAACCTGGACTTGTTTCACAGAGCGACCAATGGTGTTATTGTTTTGGAAAATTACAGGCCCCTGTCATAAAGCGGCCCCCTGCCCGCAAACCGCCCCCCCCCCCGACAAAGAAGATTATAGTGGTCCCCCCCCTATGGACTATCCATTAAATAGAACCTGGGGTTTTTATCAGTATAATATGAAATAAACCCTTGGGTTATCCTAGTCAATAAATCGCGTAACATGTTTTTTTGTTCTATAACAATCCAAAAAGTAACAAAAAAAACAGTAAAAACACGCCTAAAGATGGGACATTTACATTATTATATAGAAAGTTACCCAAAATGTAATAAAATTTAGCGTTTTTAACTTAAATACATAAAGCTCAATCAATCGGGAAAAATTGAAAACCCCGATTTTGTCATGAATTGTTATTTTATTTGTTTTTTTAACCGGCTAATTTTTAGCAGCCCTGGCTATTCAATTTTAATTCAAGAATAACCGAAATAATATCAATGGAAACGCTAATGGGAAAATTCCCCCGCCTACTATATTTGAATATTGTTCCCAATGTAAAAAGGTTTTTTTTCCTTCCGCATAAATATTAAAAGGGAGCTGGGAAAGTTTGGGTGAAAATAAATCAATTTTTTTTCAATTAATGCTTTTCTTTGAGTCCTCCATAACGGCCCACCTTTTTTTCCCTTTTATGGTTATTTTTACGGCTTTTTTTAATTTTGATAATATTATTAGAACACACATTGTCCGAAGATACACCCAGTATAATTCTCTTTTTATACTGCTAAACATATATTTGTGGCGTAGGGGGGAAAATTACCATAGAAACTCCTGGCAAACACACGGGGCCGGCAAGTGAGTTTTTGTTGGTCCTCTCGGCTCCCGCTCACTCCAGCGACGGGCGGCATTTGGCTTTTGGGAAGTGCCGGCGTCTGTCGGCAGCCCACAACAAGGCCTGGAACGTCACGTTGTCAAAACCCCTATTGTTTTGTTGTTAAGCAGTAGTAATTCAATCCTAGTTTAATTTTTAATATTTTCATAAATAACGCTTACGCCAGCAATTCCGCTGTATGTGTGTACAAATCATGTGGTTACAGAAGCAAGGCCTGTAAAACAACCAGGTACTACACAACATGTTCAAGAGTTGACAGTTTGTTTGTTTTTGTTATCTCCTGCCGAGTTCTTAGTACTTATCATTTATCTAACATAAAGTTGTAAAGTAATAAGTGCTCTGCTTTAGGGTAATATTGCAGTCCCCCACATTACAGTAATGATGCAAGGATTAAAGACAATGGTTCGCTCAAAAATATCATAAAATGACTACTTTTCAGAATATTTAAATCCGCCATATTTGAGGTATGGTTGTTTTACTATTTATGATACCAAAAAAATTATAAAATGTAGAATATTGTCGCCTATTATGTATGAATCCAATGCGAGGCGTGTGTTTTTGAAAAAAATTGTAAAAATAAGGCCTAAGGCCTCCGGTCCACTTGACTTTTTTGGGGGGCAGGGGGGGGGGGGGGGGGGAGCCGTAGTCTGCGTGCGTCTTGTCATGCATGCCTCAACAGTAACGTCACAGTGACCGTCACCTTCCCTGCCTGTGTGTGGTGAACACAGGTCTCCCACGCGAACTACACACAGTGCTGGAGCAGTGGATGACGTCCACTGCCTTGAGAGACGCCCATCCCGATCTCACATTATTCGGGAGCTCACAATTCTTTTCTACCGTGGCTGCGAGCTTGGCGGGGTGACGTCTCCACATGATCCAAAAACGTGTAGTGTGAACCCGCGCCTAACCCGAATCCCCCCAACTGTATATGGATCAATCACTGCGTTGCAAAAATTCTGGTGTAGAACAAATATATATATATATATAATCATATATATATAATAAATATATCAATATATATTATATATATTATATATATATATATATATATATATAATATATATATATATATTTTTTTATATTGCCGTGGTTGGGTCTCCCAAAAAAAGAGAAAAGCCATTTTCTATGTTTCTGGGTACGCCAGCTGCTGATTGCGCTTTGTACATATTCAAAAGCTTTTTGATAGAGTCCTGGCTAGAAACAAATCTTTAATTTCCCTAAACTAACCGCTCATTCGGTTTTCTATCCTTCTCTCTGTACCTCTTCATCTTAAGTTTTCCTTTCAAATCAGTTCTAATTGCAGATACTGTAGACGGGACCATTGTTCTTCTGCCTTAATCTATCATAGTGGGGTGTTTCCTCAGGGTTACTGTCCTATCACGCCAGCGCCACTCTCTTTTCTATTATTCATTAATGATCTAAGTCCCCTAACTCAAAGCCCTATCCAGCTCCTAAGCGCCTGGATGATTCTACGCCTGCAAAATTTTTCAACGTCGTTTTATTAGACGTCCAACTCAACAGGAACTAAGTGATTCACGGAGAGATGCGCACTGAGCGGGCCTAACTTCTGTCTTTCCTATAATTTCTGATTCGGGCGTTTAAAGCAACCTATGTTTTTGTTCATACCTTTTTAAAACCGCAATTTGCCTTTCAACCTATCTACTCGACGAAAACCTACCAGGATAACTATCCTCCTCTTTCTTCAATGACACTCAACTGTCCCCTTCCTTCTTCTTACAATGAACATTCTAGGGACCTATCTTTACATGAAATCTGACTGGAAATCTCCGCATCCTCATCTCTTGCTAAAAACAGCTAAGAAGTTAGGTGTCGCTGTGGCGTCTGGGTCCCTTTTATTTTTTCCTCTCGCTCCGCGATTTGCTTGCTCTCGTACAGGGGCCTTAATCCGCCCAATGTATAGGGAGTTAATGTCCCTCACATTTTTGGGAGATCCCGTCATACAGCTTCCTAAAAGGGTTGAGTCAAAGCTTTTTTCGTCTCATCAACTCCTCTCCTCTGACCTGGACTGTCTTCATCTTTAAATCACTCGCCGCAATGTTGCTTCTCTTGCTCTCTTTCTACCGTTATTTCCATGCTGCACATTCCTCTTCTGAACTTGCTAACTGGCATGCCTCCCGCCCCCTCCCGGCGGGCCTCGCTTGGGGGGGGCACAAGACTTTTCTACTCATTACCATCCCTATTCTGTCCCATCTTCCTATATGCAAGAGTTTTAATCAGTATCTTTACACTTTCATCCCTTTCAACTGGTAAAAACTCTGGAACTCTCTTCCTGTTTTCTATGTTTCCACCTTTCCTCGATTACTTTAAATCTTTTCAAAAGTAAGAGTAACAAGACAACTCCCCGAACTAAATTGGCTCACCCGCTCTTTTTTTATTTTTGTTTCTCGGGATTTACTGTCCTTCTTTAATTAGGGAAACTGGCACTAGAAAAAAAAAACAGCCATTGTCCACGAGGGCGCATGTGTGTTCATCATGTCCACACGACTTGCATCACATGTCAAGGGTGCCCGTCGGGTTATATAATGGACGTAGGGACTGCGCGTCATTTTCAGAGACCTGACTCTACCTTTTCGCATGCCAAAAAATAATGCTGTATCAGATGTTAAAATCATATTTTTTATTGGTCAAAATGGACGAGGTACTGCGCGTCATTTTCATGAGAAGTTAGCACTGGCTAACTTATTAACCGTCCCTTCCATCATGATATGAAGGCCGAAAGTCATGTCATAAAGTACATAAAGAAAATAAAGAAGGCTACAAAGGCCCGTGAGACCTATAACGAGTTAGTTTCCTGTTACTTAACACTACCTGACAGCGGTTTATGGAGTGTCGCCGATGGGATTCTCACCGAACGTCCAAACGCGAGAACCTCCTCGCCGTACGTGGAATTGTAACCTAACACTGGAACATTGGCACCACCTTGACCTTACTGACCAAGGTTTGTAATATTAATCCTGGAATGCAGAAACACGGGTAATCTTATTATATGTTATTGTTGCCGTTAATGGGTATAAATGGACGAGGACTTTTGCGGGGGGGGGGTTTGTTTTTTCAGAGACACCGCAAATTTTTCCTGGCCTACAATAGGTGCTTTTTGTAATGGGGGATAGTTTTTATTTTCCAGGGGGAAAACCCATATTTAAAAAAAAAAAAAATTCAATACCATTTTTATTTTATTTAATTATAACCGGGGGACTAATTTTCCTGGCCCTGAAAATTGGGGGGGGGGGGGAATGGCTTTTTCAGATAGATTTTTTTGGGGTAATAATACTGGCAGTTTTAATTAATATAATATATGGGGTAACACTTCTTATTCTAGTGGTAAAAATGGACGAGGAACTGCGCGGTTAGGTTTCTGAGACTACTAATTTTCCTGTCTCTTAACCATGAATTAACCTATCATCCATTAGTATTCTAGTCTATTTAGAGGATGAATAACCGCGCTAAGTCCTTATTTGAGTCTGGGTTTAGGTATTGGCCGTAACATATTTTTCTTTATAAAAATATATTTTCACGCATTTATCCCTCTAATTAAGCGTCTATGTCCAGTTTTTTAGTTTTTTTTCATTCATTTAACAATGTTTTTCTTTGTTGTATTATATTGTAATCTATTAGATTAAACATCTCCATTAGTAAGAAGCTCGCTATGTAGGCCATGAAATATTGTTCGGGTGTTTCTGAAAACGACCCGCCAGTTCTCGTCCATTATAACCCCGTAATGCCGCTAACGAGTGAAAAATTATATACCTATTAAAAAAAAAAAATATAACCTAA
The DNA here is from genome assembly GCA_016584305.1 of Chionoecetes opilio. Lineage (NCBI taxonomy): Eukaryota > Metazoa > Arthropoda > Malacostraca > Decapoda > Majidae > Chionoecetes > Chionoecetes opilio. Next base: position 39,902 of record JACEEZ010012090.1, on the reverse strand, counting down.
CCATTTTCGCGAAGTTCTTTCGTTTTCTTTATTCATTTAAAAAAAGTTGTGTTTGTTTTTTCTGTAGTAAAAATTTATATCTGTGTTTTCTTGAGCTGTTTTGGTCATTTATTGAAAACTGAAATGACTTCCACTATTATTTATAAGCCATCTATTTATCCTTTCCTCTTTTCCTACATCAAGTTTAGGAAGATTTTACTGTTGCAAGATATTTCAATTTTTGCGCATGGTTTTAGGTAGTCACCAGGGCTTCAGGAGGGATTGCCATTTTTATTTATTTTTGGTGTAAAGGACCTTTTGTTCCTTATTTTCTATGTTCCTTATTTTCTTATGTTATTATATGTTCCTTATTTTATGTTATTATATTTTCCTTATTTGTTCCTTATTTCTTATGTTCCTTATTTTCTATGTTCCTTATTTTCTTATGTTATTATATGTTCCTTATTTTATGTTATTATATTTTCCTTATTTACTTATGTTATTATATGTTCCTTATGTTCATAGGATCTTATATGTTCCTTATGTTCTTATGTTCCTATGCTGTTATGTTGTTATGCTGTTATGCTGTACTGACTCAGCCTCTCGTTTGCAGCAGCATCCTTTTTCTGTGACCACGTGACCTATGGAGTTTTTGGGGGGTCGGCTGCCCCCTGAGATGCGGCGGCAGCTAAGACCGGGGCACCTTTACGCCGGGCTTGAAGGGCCTCGAGGTCATGCTGGGAGTTATCGCCCTATCACGCTGCACCGGGGGGAGGGTAAGCTATGGTCACCTGCACCCCGGCCTTCTGCAGCAGCCTCAGGCCCTGGCTTTGTACTGTAGACACTGTGTTATTGAGGTGGTGGATGGCTCCCTCAGAAACTGCCAGTCTGTGTTTACCTATAAAACCTACCTATTACCTATATTTTTTTATAGTTGTGTTTTACAGGGCCTGAGCTACACTGGTGTGGTCCCGTCTCCGTAGCTTCATTTATCCAGTCTTTCTTTCAATTGGTGCACATTCTTTGCCGATATCACCTCCTCATTTAGTCCATTCCAAACTTCTACATTTCTATGAGGGAAGCTGTACTTCTTTGTGTTGTTCAGGCATCTCCTTTTTCCTAGTTCTTTTGTATGTCCTCTTGTGGCGTTCCTGGTGGAACGCCGACGTGAGTTTCGACAGGGGATGCTTGCAGCTTATGTTGGTCTCAAGAAGGCGTTTGACTCGGTGCATCGTGAGTCACTTTGGGATCTTCTGCGACTTCGAGGGATTCCTGCAAGGACTATTGGTTTGATAACTGGTCTGTATTCTGGGACTGAGAGTGCTGTGAAGTGTGGGGCAGGTGTATCCAGCTTCTTTCCTGTGAATACAGGAGTGAGGCAAGGGTGCGTCCTTGCCCCATCACTTTTCAACGCTTGTATGGACTGGGTATTGGACAAGGTTGTAGATCAAAGTGATTGTGGAGCATCCGTCGGCAACACCAAGATCACTGATCTTGTTTTTGCCGATGATGCAGTAATCTTTGCCGAGTCGCTGGAGGTCCTGGTGATGGCTCTCGAAGCGCTGCACGAAGAGGCAAAGCCTTTGGGACTTGAGGTCTCCTGGCTCAAGACCAAGGTCCAGGTGTTTGGAGACATACTAGATGAAGCAGTACAGTCTGTTCATGCGTGTGGCGAGGGCATTGAGATCTTGGAAAGTTTTACATACCTTGGTAGCGCAGTCCATAATGACGGCGGGTCACGTCAAGAAGTCTTACGGCGGATTGGCATAGCCCACGGTGTTATGGACTCGCTCAGCGGGAGTATTTGGCGTTGTCGGTACCTGTGCAGGAGGAAAAAGATCCGGATCTTCAAGTCACTTGTGATCCCTGTCTTACTCTATGGTTGTGAGACATGGACACTAAATAGTGACTTGAAGAGACGAATCAATGCCTTTGGTAATAAGTATCTTCGCAGAATCATGGGGTATCGCTGGGATGATTACGTGTCAAATCAGCGATTGCACCGTGAAACTGAATCGAGACCTATTACCTGCATAGTCCGTCAGCGCCAACTTCGGCTATATGGGCATGTGGCACGCTACCCTGAAACCTATCCTTCCCATCGGGTTGTATCTGTAAGAGACAATCCGGCGTGTAGGAGGCCAAGGGGGCGCCCACAAGGCTCGTGGCTGGGGCAAGTTGATGTGTCTTGTCGAGAGCTGCTTGGTATGGGAAAGGAGTCTGCGTGGGAACTCGCGCGTGGTGACCCCCAAGAGTGGCGTCGTAGGGTGGGCGAGGCGACGCGCCCCCCGGCGTATGCCCCCAATGATTGATTGATTGATTGTGTAGCGACCTTCTCTTTGTTTCCGAGTCAGTAGTCTCTCATTGTCTGTTTCTTCCATCTTAGTTATCAGCTTAAAAATTGTTATGAAGTCTCCTGCTATTAAGTATGTGTGAGTGAGATGTGTGTGTGTGTGTGTGTGTGTGTGTGTGTGTGTGTGTGTGTGTGTGTATGAGTGTAAATGGGTGGCAGAAGCTAAAGATGTCCCCTGTCCCGGGAACATCTATCTGAAAGCTATGCCTTATAGGATAAACTAAATATATAATGTTACAGACTGAGGGTCATTGTCCGTCACAGGCACTTTTCAGGCGCACTATTTACACGTAACTGTGTCAATGTGTGTCACTATGTGTGTGTGTCACTATGTATCACTATTGACTCGACACTGTGTTAAGTCTTACGGGCACTAAGGCGGATGTAAGCGGCACCATCTGTGGGCCGCCACCTTCACCTGCTGGGTGTTCATGGCCACGACATCCACCTCAACCGTGAAGGCGTTCCACTGTGTCGCCGTGGCCCAAGTAAAGGCTCGCTGGCCCATCACGGTGTGGGTCCTCGGGGCCTCGAGGAGGAGATCACCTGACACTACCGTCCTCGTAGCACGCACAGACCTCCTCCACGGGACCCGAAGTCCTGCAAGGTGGGCAGTGTTGCACCTGGGCCTTGTGCAACACTGTGAGGGCACCGACTCTCCTCCGGTGCCCCAGACTGTCAAGCTGGGAGCGGGGATCATCCCGCCACTGCTCCTGCTGTAGTCGTTGTTGTTGTTGTTGCTGGTGTTGTTGGAGCTGCAGCTGATGTTGTTGTTGTCGCTGCTGCTGCCGCCACTGTTGCCGCGGGCGACGTTCCCTGTGATATTGGTCGGCGGTTGGGTGTATGAGGCGCTCAGCACGCCTCTGCACTTTGTCCAGTAGTTACAGGTGGCACTGGGCACTACTCATCCAGGTGAGAGGACTGTACTCCATGACGGGCCTCACTTGGGCCTTATACAGCCGCATGAGGCCATCAGCGTCGAGCAGGTGCCTTACTCGGCGCAGGAGGGTCACCCTCAGTGAGGCTCGACGCGCCACTCTCCAGGTGGCGGTCAAAGCTGAGCCTGGAGTCAACCTCCACCCCCAGGATGTTGATGGAGTCCTTGAAGGCAAGGGTATCGTCCCCAAACTTCAGCTTCCCCTCGAGTAGCCTGGAGTCCTCCCTCGAACGTGATATAACCATGGCCTGGGTCTTCTCGGCAGCAAACTGGACTTGCCACCGTCTTCCCCAGGCCGTGATATCACCAAGTTGACGGTTGGGGGCATCTATCACGTTCGCACCCTCCTCTCTGGTGTAGGAGTGGGACACGGGGGCAGTCGTCAGCATAGGCAGACGCCACAGGGAGGCTTTGGAGGTCATTGAAGTAATTTTTCCCAGGATGGGGCCCAGGATGGATCCCTGTGGAACGGAAGCCTCCACCGGGTATGTTGCTGACGTGCTCCCTTTTCACCACCAAACCCTCAAGACTCCGGCTGGGGCAGGTAGCTCTAGAACAGCGCCAGCAGGTGTTTCCGTGATGCCGAGCTGTTCAAGCTTTGCAGGAGGCCCTTGGCCACCAAGACAAAGGCCCGGCGATGTCCAGGGCAATCACCGCGTGGGGGGCCCAGAGTCCAGGGAGTCCTGCCATGATTTGGAGAGCAGGAGAAGCAGGTCCGAGGCGGAGCGTCCTTTCTAAACCCGTACTGTCTAGGGCAGTGGTTCCCAAACAGTGGTTCCAGTGGACCCCTTGAGGGTCCACGAAGGCCTGGCCGGGGGTCCACGTGTAATGATCATTTTTTTTTTCTCTATTTCTTTTTTCAAAATAATAAAGTATCCCTAGTAACTCGCTTGCTTCGTTTTCTTTAATAGCTTACCAAGATTTTTTCTTGATGACTATTTAAAAACATTTTTTGAAGAGGTTATTAACAACGAACATAAATGAATTAGTTTACGAGCAAGATTTATAAGAAAAATCTTTTAAAATCACATAGCATAATTCTTTTCGACCTTATTACATGCAAAATTGTTTTATAAAGAATGTCCTTCGTGTTTTTTTTTAAACAACTAGGAAGGCAATGACGTCATTCGCGGGAACGTCTCTCATTCGTCCGTTTCCAAAACATGAAATATAAAAAAAAACAAGAGTTCTGCATATATTTATAACTCAGAGTCTTTTTTTAAAATAAATAACAGCCTTTTTTTCACCTTCTCAGAAAAGAGACCTTTTTCCAATAAGACTTATTTATCAAAATAAGTGTGAGAGATAGAGAAAGAAATGACGTCACTCTCGAGGGAACGCTTCTGATAGGATACTTTCAAGCGAGCCCCCCCAAGCCAGCTAGGCTTCCTCTCGCACTGCGCTCTCAGTAACCTCTCCACTGTCCTCTGTGCAGGTCCGTTGTGTGTCTGTCTGTGTGAATTTTGTGTCTGAGAGTGAGTGAGTGAGTGTGTGTGTGTGTGTGTGTTGTGTGTGTGTGTGTGGTGTGGGTGTGTGTGTGTGTGTGTGAGTGAGTGACTGACTGAGTGAGTGTGTGTCTTCGAGTGTGATGAGTGAGTGTGTGTGGGGTGTGGGGTGTGTCTGTCTGTGTGAATGAGTGTGTCTGAGTTTCATCTTTGGGTATTGTCTGAGTTAAATCATTGTATTACGACTTGTTTGATACATACAGTTTTGATCGCTGTGACCATGTCAAAAATAAAATATAATTGTACTTCGCAGATGGCTTCAACGTCCAAAAAGAGGAAGTGGAACGAAACCTACAGCAGTATGGTTTTCCCAAGTTCTCGCGGGACGGACTGGACGCGGCTCAATGCATCACGCTCCACTGTGTTGGCCAACTGCTCCCTAAAACCGGCGAAGTTGTCGCACCACCAGAGCAAATCTACACCCGAATATTGAGCTGACCGAGGAAGACCTTGAAGCCAAGAGAAACGCTTTGATAAGCAAGGTACTCTGCCTACTTACGGATTCCAACCCGAATCCAAGCCTATGGTTCAAGCCAGCTTCGAAGTTGCCCTGAAGATCGCGGAGAGGAAGAAGGCGCATACGATCGGCGAAGAGCTCATCAAGCCATGCGCGGAGATCATGGTTCGCAATGTTCTCGGAGACAAGGCCAAGCGGGAAGATCTCAAAGATCTCACTCCCCAAACACACCGTACGGCGGAGGATTGACGACATGGGGGCCGACGTGTGCAACCAAGTGTGCCAAGAGATCCCGGGCCAGTGCATTTCGGGCAAGTCTTCAACTCGACGAGTCTACCGACATAGCGAACCAAAGTCAGCTGATCGCCTTTGTCCCGCTACGAAAAGGAGAAAAGGTGAAGGAGGAGTTCCTTTTCTGCGAGCTCCTGACTACCACAACGACGGCGGAGGAGGTAAAGAAGCTTGTTGATTACTTTTTCGAGAAGAATGGGCTGTCGTGGATGCAGTTCCAGCACATTTGGGACTGATGGAGCGCCAGCCATGATCGGTGTTCGGACAGGATTCGTGACCCGCGTGAAGAGTAAGTGGCCTCACTCTCCAATTTCGCACGGGTCTCTTTTACCGATACGCTCTCCGCTTCGAAGACGATGCCTCCTGAGTTGATTGTCTGTGGGTCGACTCCGTGATCAGCTCCATCAACTTCATCCGAGGGCGCGCCAAGAACCACCGCTCTTCGATCTGATGGCACAGGAAATGGGCTCGACCCATACGACCTCCTCTACCACACTCAGGTTCGCTGGCTCTCGCGGGGAAAATGCCTGGCCAGGGTCTTTGAAATGCAACACGGAAGTGGAGATCTTCCTTCGCGAGATGGAAACCAGAGGAGATCATTCGCCAAACGAAAAAATACAAAAACCCGGAGTTTCTGATGAAGCTGGCGTACTTGGCAGACATTTTCGGCACCTTGAACGAGGTAAATGTCACTCTCCAGAGCCGTGAGGCGTCTGTATCGGACGTGAAAGGCAAACTCGCCGGATTGGGGGGTCGAATTGCCCTCTGGATTTGGAACTGCCCCCGAGGGAACGTCGCTGCCTTTCCATGGGTGGATCCTTCCTCCTCGACAGGAGGGAAGGCATCCAGCAATGGAAAGCAGCAACAGCAACAACTTGACCTCCCCGATGATTTGAAGGAGTCCATCGCTGCGCATCTCGAAAGGCTCACGATGAGTTTTAAGGCTTACTTTTGACGGGGGTCGAAACCGGCCTACTACCCATGGTACAAAGACCCATTCGGAGCGGTCGTGGACGACGAAATGGAGGAGGCAGAGGAGCTGCTTTATGCTCCGAGAATCAGCAGTGGCCAAAGGGAGAATTCCGAAAGCTAAGCCTCAGCGAATTTTGGCTACAACAGCAGGACACCTATCCCGTCTTTGCAACAAGGCCCGCGCAGATGTTTTTCTCCCGTTTCCTACGACGTACTTGTGTGAAGCAGGGTTTTCAGTGATGTTCGATCTGAAGCCAAAGAAGAGAAATCGACTTTGAAATTGAGTAGTGATATGAGACCTCGCATGTTCTGAGACCAAAACCAAAAATATTTAAAACTGGTCGCGGACTGCAAAGAGCAGGTTTTCGCATTGAAATTGAAAATTTGCGTGAGTGAGTGAGTGAGTGACTGACTGATTGAGTGTGTGTCTTCGAGTGTGAGTGAGTGAGTGTGTGTGTGTGTGTGTGTGGGGTGTGTCTGTCTGTGTAAAAGAGTGTGTCCCGAGTTTCATCATTGTATTGTCTGAGTTTTAAAACTTGTATTACGACTTGTTGATACATACAGTTTTGATCGCTGTGACCATGTCAAAAATAAAATATAAATTTTACTTCGCAGATGTCTCGCATTGAAATTGAAATTCGCGTTTTTGACAAAATTGAGGCGGGGACCACGGAAAGTGCCCGAAGACCCCTTAGGGGTCCACGAGCCGAATCCAGTTGGGAAACCCCTGGTCTAGGGGACATCAGGTGGTGCTCCTCTAGGTGGCGGGTTCAATTGCTCTGCAATAATCCTTTCTAAGATCTTGCTGACAACTGACAGGAGCGAGATTGGACGATAGTTAGCTGGATCAGTCCTCTCCTTTTTCTTGTGTACGGGCGTGACACGAGCCTCCTTCCACAGGCTTTGCCAGGCGCCCGCTTGGAGGCACTGCTGAAAGATGTGCGTGAGGGGCCTTATCAGCTCATCTGCACAGTGCTTGAGCAGGAAGGGACTCGCACCATCAGGCCCCAGGCCCTTTTTTGGTGTTGACGGTACGCAGGAGGCGGGCCACGATGTCCCCGTGACCACCGGCTGTCCAGGCCCAGGTGACACATACGGGTGAGGCGAGGTGGCTGCCTCTCAGGGTCCCTGTGTCGTCATCTTCCTGCTGAAGTGCGTCGCCAGGAGGTCTGCCTTCTCCTGGTTTTTTACCACCCAGTCTCCTGCTGGTGTGATGAGGGGCGGGATTCTCTCCTGGGTGACGGTGCCTTGTCTCTCCTTCACCAAGGACCACTATTGCTTGGGGTCAACTTGATTGGGGGGCTAGTTAGGGACAGGCAGTAACTGAAGCTGCAGTCCCTCACGGTGACACACTGGGGTACACCGCCGCCTTTTCCGGTGCCTCGATCACGCCGCATCCAGTGACAATAGCCCGGGATTCTGTCACATGATGTCACACCCCTCATCTCTCTCTTTTCTCTCCCCCCCCCCACGTCTTGTAACCTAAGGAAAAAAATGGGTGTGTCGTCACGGTCACATGGGGGGGGGGAGGCAAGGGGGGCGTCACCAGGGCTATATAAGGGCACCCGCACACGCCCTCCCAGCCCACTTGTTGCCAGGCCTTTGTGAAGGATAGATAGACTCCTGCTCCTTCTGTCACTCCCTTATAAGTAGGCTGATACTGAAAGGGGGAAAATATACTACTACTACTACTACTACTACTACTCCTCATTTTACTGCTAATACTACTACTGCTATTATTCCTCCTCTTACTACTACTACTACTACTGCTAAAGCCTACTACTACCACCACCACTACTACTAAATTATTATTCCTCTTACTATACTACTACTACTAGCTTTCTACTGCAATAGCCTACTACTAAACCACCACCACCACTACTAAATTATTATTCCTCTTACTACTACTACTACTACTAGCTACTACTGCTAATAGCCTACTACTACTACTACTACTGTTATTATTCCTCCTCTTACTACTACTACTACTATTCCTCATTTTACTGCTACTACTACTACTGCTGCTATTATTCCTCCTCTTACTACTACTACTACTGCTAATAGCCTACTACTACTACTACTGCTATTATTCCTCCTCCTACTACTACTACTACTATTCCTCATTTTACTGCTACTACTACTACTACTGCTATTATTCCTCCTCTTACTACTACTACTACTACTACTGCTGCTAATAGCCTACTACTACCACCACCACCACTACTAAATTATTATTACAAAAATAAGATAAGCTGTGACTGGGGCCAACATAAAATTATGGTAAAAAATTTTGGTTCGATATTACTTAGCGTATGCTGATGGCATCCTTTTTATGAGCAGGACATGAGAGAGGTGGAGAGAACAGGAGGAAATGAGGAGTGCATGGCAGGCAGTGGCCCCCCTCTTTTGCAAAGAAAAAAAAATATATAGATAGATAGATAGATATACATTTTTTTAAATATATAAATTACCTTTATTTTTATTTTTTATTATTTTATTTTTATTTTTTTTAAATTTATATATATATTTTTTTTCTATTTTTTTTTTTTTTCATATGTTTATTTATTAATTTTTTTAATATTAGATTTTTTTTATTTATATATATATATAGAATTTTAATATTTTTTATATTTTTTATTTATTATTTTTTATATTTATCATTTTTAGATTTTTTTATTATATATATATATATATTTTTTATATTTTTTATTATATTATATATATATATATATATATATATATATATATATATATACAGGGAGGTCCCGAAGATACGAGCAGTTAGGTTCCACCTGGCATACTCGTAAAGCGAAATCTCGTATAACGAAACACATAACTAATGGTAAAATATAGGTTTGGTTCCAGGACCCCAACCCAATTTAAAAAAAACAGGAAAAAAACATGTTGTTCAAGCTAAAAAAAATTATGAAAACACAACAAACACACAGCGTCTAATTACCCACACTGTACTACCTATTCTGTAGAAAAAGCATTCTGAAAGAGAAAATAGCACAAAAAATAACATAACTGCACATTAATTAAACAAAAAACCCTGCATAACAGCAAAAAAGACGTTGTTAAATGTAGGGGACGGCCGCGTGTTACAAGAGAAGGTATGTAGCTGTCCCAAGGTTGGGGTCGTACACCTGGCTAATTACCCAAAAGGGTTCAGGCCGCGCCATATGCTTAATTCCCCTTCAGGTCACGCCTTGCTAGGGGTGACCTGACTGCGGTCCCAAGGTGGGGCGGAACAACATGCTAATTACCCCTAAATGTCAGGCCGCGCCATATGCTTAATTACCCTTCAGGTCACGGCTTGCTAGGGGTGACCTCACTGGGGTCAACCAAATCCACCTTTTCCACCCTGGGAGTGGTAGGGGCCATTTTGAACTTGATAATTTTACTCACCCCAGTTTGAATGTCATATCCAGGATGTCAATTTTCCGCGGATTTCGCGGATTTCCGAGTATTTTATTGCCAGCTGGGTCATTTCTGTGAATCGTGTAGATTTGAGTTTAAAAAATTTTGGGGGGGGGGGGGGGGAAAGGGTGTACATAGTTGGCTTTTCCCAAACCGCCGAACCTGCCCCTGGCCACTGATCCAGCACAGACCATAAAACATTTTTGCCTGCCTAGCGGGAAAGTTAATACTAGGCTGCCGATATCTCCTGCCCTCCACTGCTACCAAGTTTGCTCAGGAGGCAGTATGTTGGGGGTGGATAAAAGCAGCCCAAGCCATATGTTGGGGAGGGGATTACAGCAAGCCACAGCCAGGTGAGATACTCTGGTGATCCAGGGGTCTGGCCCCGGTATTTATAATAAGGCTATGGGATTCCCAAAAGGGTTCGACATAACAAAAAGTTGCCCAAGATCTCTATGTTTGGAGCAAATTTCCGCCATAGCTATGGGTCTAGCAGTTCCTGCTGACACAACTTCGCGCTAAACGTAGCATTTACATTACCCTAAAATGTCTCTTAGATCATGAATAACGCTTGAAATCAGTAAAATTGAGCAGTAAATTATGTGAGACCTTACGAACTGAAAAATAAAGCAATTTTAAAAGGATTAATTCTTTATATAGTACGTGTAATAAGATCCCGTAGAAAAATTTTTTACGCGGGGAACGATAAAACACTCGTCTCTCTCCTCCCTATAAATAATATGTTATATCTCCAAAAGTAATGGTAGAAGGGTGACGAAGGAAACACAACAGGTAAACCACGTAGTACAGAAGGGGAAAGGGGCAAAAGCCAGGGAGGGAGTGATGACCAGGCAGATACGGCAGTATACATATAGCTAGGTAGATATACTGCCGTATCTGTAGCTACGAAATTACTGCCGTATCTCTGCCTGATCATCACTTCCTCCCTGGCTATTGTTTCTTTCTCCTCCTTTATTTCCCCTGGTTTAACTTGTGTGTATCCTTTTCCGTCACCCTTCCGCCATTACTTTTGGGAAAATATGATGTTATTTGGTAAATTTCTAGCCTTTGCCCATACTCTCCCCCTTGCCCCCAAACAAGCTTGGGGACCTGTGGGAATGCGGGGTTTTGAGGGTGGGGACTAAATAATGCGTCGAAAACCGTATTTTTAGAGTTGTGTAGAGTCAAAATTACCTATATCTAAGGTAAGTACTTTTTCCCTAGATATGGATATTTACCTAACCTTCAAGCTCCGAGATTACAAGGCCCCCCTCGTAACCAAACCCTAACCTAAGCAAATTAAACCTAACCTCCTAGCGAGGGCTCTGCCCCCCTTGCCCCCGATAATCTATCCTAACAGCGTAATCACCCGATAATCTAACCTAACCAAATTTGGGGCCCCTCGACACCCCCTGGTAACCAAAATTTTTTTTATCTTACTTCTTAATGGAGGGGGGGGGAGGGGGGGGTTGACTCGATACTCCCGGTCATTTTGTTTGTGAGGATCGTCAGCAGGTCCACACTTTTCTTTACTGAAGAATTCAGTCAATTTTCCCTAGATCTAGGAATTTTTACGCCACTACCTAACTCAATAACTATGTGGTTGCAACGCACATTTTGTACCCCAGCCAAATATCCCGCATATCCCCCAAGGTGCCCAAACTTGTTTTGGGGGAGAGGGGGGAGTATGGGTAAACACTACAACAATACCTGTTATTTATAGGAGGAGAAAGACAAGTGTTTACGTGCGTCTCACTCTTCTTCCTCTTGTGACCTGCATCGCCTCTGCTTTTCTTCCCTTGCCGCGGACACTTCCAATGAGGTTTTGGGCTTTAGTTTAGAAGGTTACAACTTGGAGTTAGGGTTAGGTTAGTGAATCTAAAGGGTGGAGTTGGGTTTTAGTAAATATAAAGGTGGGGTTAGGTTACATTAGGTTAGGTTAGTGAATCTAAAGGTGGGGTTAGGTTACATTAGGTTAGGTTAGTGAATCTAAAGGTGGGGTTAGGTTAGTGAATATAAAGGTGGGGTTACGTTACATTAGGTCAGGTTAGTAAATCTAAAGGTGGGGTTACGTTCCCATAGGTCAGGTTAGTGAATCAAAAAGGGGGGGGCTAGGTTAGTTAATTTCATGTCATAGCCTTCTTACTACAACATTTGATATCCCAAAAGTAATGATTTGGGGACAGAAAACTCATTGAGAGTTTTCTTATAATCCTTTAAAGGGTAACCAGAAAGCACACTCCCAATTGTGTAGGTAATTCTGGTCCTAGTGTAAAAAATTAACCTTGTTTCCAAGTATTACATTTTTGTTTTTCCGGAAGTAGTATCTCCACTACGTGCTGAAGCTAAAATGATAGCCCTCCAGAAGGTAGATATGACTGCGTAGGTAAAACAAATCTTTACCTTAATTTTCTGCAAAAAAAAGAGCAAAATTTATTATAAAATAAATACTAAATAGAAAATAATAACCCCTTCGAAAATGTTGTCAAATAAAAAATGAAAACCCTTTATTCACCCTTTTCATCTATGTAGAAGTGGAACTGTAGTCGAAAATTTCCGTTGGCGAGAATTCTCGATTGTTGTCTCGCACAGAATTTGGGTACACGAGAGTATAACCATGGACGGCCTTGAGAAAAGCATTTTCCCTGTCCCCCTCCAGCTGCTCCATGGTCTCACTGCAGCAGCTGCACTGCTCAGTGCCTGCTGCATCTTGCCAGGGCGAGGAAAAAATCATAATGTTATTATAATTTTCATTCCCGCTGTCAGTGTATGGTTCCCTTTTTTTTTATTTACTCGGGAGGAATGCTTTTACGAGAGTGACATACATAATTCCCTCAGGGTTCAGCCGATACCTCTTGACAAGTTTCTTCGTCATTCAATTAGCCGAGAACTTTCTCTTCTGGGCACGAAAATGCCTGAGTGGCGCTGACGGAAGAGTTTTTTTTGCTGCCATGTTGACGGCTTATGTCAACATAAGGATCCTTATGGGGCCTCCGGACATCCCCTAGCGCTTATGGGCAACTTTATGGGAAAACACGAGCACTTATGGAATTTTCGGTGATTTATGGCGAACTTCGCCATTTTGTCTGCTTATGGGAAACCCATAAGCTATTATAAATACGGGCCCAGGTATCGATTGGCACACTGCCCTCACTGTGTCAAGTTTGCAGGCTCCAGGCCTGGAGAGTTCAATGCAGGGATGCCACAGCAGGAGGCAAGCCAGATTGGCCAGAGGGTGCCAATATCAATGTATCACATAGGGTATATATATATCACTGTAGCACGTGCGCGCACTGTTTTGGTAATTAATGATTGAAGCATTACATCTCCAGTGATGAAGGAAATTATTATAGATATAACCAAGGACCTCTCAGAAGCTCTCTCAGAGCATGAAATTTACAAAAAATCCCCGAACCCCCAGCTGGGAGGTTCCCTCGCTGCGCTCGGTCAGCCTTGCTGCGCTCGGATGAGTTGGTCGCCCTATTATTTTATTTCAGCGGTTTTTTTCTTTTCTTGTTGACATCCCTGCATATCATTGGATTTTTGATCTCGTATATTGAAAATAGACCCTAATTTACACCTCTCGTATCATCGGATTCTCGTATACCGAATGCTCGTATAGCGGGACCTCCCTGTATAATATATATATATATATATTGCCTCCCCCCCTTTCAATTTTGTGTGTACGCCACTGGACAGAGGAGACACCAAAAGACCTTTTGGAGAGGTGAAGAAGAGAATATCAAATGGACAAGACACAGAGTTAACCGAGTTTTGTCACGGTTCAAAGAGAAGTTTACAGGAACTACCACGTGTAGGCCTCGCGGCCTCTTGTAGCTTCCTTATTTTCTTATGTTCTTATGTTCTTATGAGAGCCCTTGATGAGTCACACAGTAGAACCAATACTTACCAAAAGCTCCTTCATGCATAGAAAATGTTAACATTTTTCTGAATTATAAACTGCTCTCGTGACTTTTGGCATCTAGCTAAATACATCTCTAGCAATTTTTCTTCTTCATCTTTCCCTCTTGTGGTACTCACGGATGGCTCCACAGTTTTCTCAAAGTGCATTTTTTTCCAAGTGCAATTTTTCGAAGTGCAATTTTTTTAGATTCTTATATTCATTATACTCATAAATAAATTGAAAATTAACATGTAAAAATTTTTTGATCTCTTGGCTGGGCTAAGCCCCCAATGTTTCAAGATCCTAAATACGCCCCTGGCTCAGGCCTAGCTATGCTATGAGGGAAAGACATGCTGTGCTATGTGGACCCTCCTTTGCTGTGCCCTTGGACAGTCCTTTGTGATGTAAAAAAAAAAATTTAAAAAAATACAGGGCCTGAAGTAAACTCGTGTGGTCCTGTCTCCGCATCTGTTTATCAAGTATTTCTTTCAGCAGCAGCAGCAACAGCACCACCAGGAGGAGGAGGAGGAGGATCAGCAACAGCAACAGCAGCAGGGGGAGGAGCCCGTGCCCTCCACCAGCCGTGGAGGACAACAGCACCAGCAGCAGGATGAGGAGCCCGTGCCCTCCACCAGCCGTGGAGGACAACAGCACCAGCAGCAGGATGAGGAGCCCGTGCCCTCCACCAGCCGTGGAGGACACCAGCACCAGCAGCAGGAAGAGGAGCCCGTGCCCTCCACCAGCCGTGGAGGACAACAGCACCAGCAGCAGGAAGAGGAGCCCGTGCCCTCCATCAGCCTTGGAGGAAAAACACACCAGCAGCAGAAGAGGAGCCCGTGCCCTCCATTTAGCCGTGGAGGACAACAGCACCAGCAGCAGGATGAGGAGCCCGTGCCCTCCACCAGCCGTGGAGGACACCAGCACCAGCAGCAGGAAAAAGGAGCCCGTGCCCTCCACAGCCCGTGGAGGACACCAGCACCAGCAGCAGAAGAGGACCCGTGCCCTCCATCCCGCCGTGGGGACAACAGCACCAAACAGCAGGAAGAGGAGCCCGTGCCCTCCCCAGCCGTGGAGGGGAAACCCGCACCAGCAGCAGGAAGAGGAGCCCGTGCCCTCCATCAGCCGTGGAGGACAACAGCACCAGCAGCAGGAAGAGACCCCGGGCCCCCCACCAGCCGTGGGGCACCACACCCAGCAGCGGATGAGGAGCCGTGCCCTCCACCAGCCGTGGAGGACAACAGCACCAGCAGGGAGGATGAGGATCCCGTGCCCTCCACCAGCCGTGGAGGACAACACACCAGCAGCAGGAAGAGGAGCCCGTGCCCTCCACCAGCCGTGGAGGACAACAGCACCAGCAGCAGGAAGAGGAGCCCGTGCCCTCCACCAGCCGTGGAGGACAACAGCACCAGCAGCAGGAAGAGGAGCCCGTTTCCCTCCCCAGCCGTGGAGGACAACAGCACCAGCAGCAGGATGAGGAGCCCGTGCCCTCCAACCAGCCGTGAGGACAACAGCACCCAGCAAAGGGAAAGGGGGCCCGTGCCCCACCAACCGTGGAGGACAAAGACCAGCGCAGGAAGAGGAGCCCGTGCCCTCCACCAGCCGTGGAGGACAACAGCACCAGCAGCAGGAAGAGGAGCCCCTGCCCTCCACCAACCGTGGAGGACACCCGCACCAGCAGCAGGAAGAGGACCCGTGCCCTCCACCAGCCGTGGAGGACAACAGCACCACAGCAGGAAAGGAGCCCGTGCCCTCCACCAGCCGTGGAGGACACACAGCGCAGCAGCAGGAAGAGGAGCCCGTGCCCTCCACCAACCGTGGAGGACACCAGCACCACAGCAGGGAAAAGGAGCCCTTTCCCTCCACCAGCCGTGGAGGACAACAGCACCAGCAGCAGGAAGAGGAGCCCCTGCCCTCCACCACCGTGGAGGACAACACAGCAGCAGCAGGGGAGGAGCCCGTGCCCTCCACCAGCCGTGGAGGACAACAGCACCAGCACAGGAAAGAGGCCCGTGCCCTCCACCAACCGTTGGGGGACACCAGCAGCAGCAGGAAGAGGGGCCCGTGCCCTCCACCAGCCGTGGAGGACAACAGCACCAGCCCGCAGGAAGAGGAAACCCGTGCCCTCCACCCGCCGTGGAGGACAACAGCACCAGCAGCAGGAAGAGGAGCCCGTGCCCTCCACCAGCCGTGGAGGACAAAAGCAGCAGCAGCAGCAGGGGGAGGAGCCCGTTGCCCTCCACCAGCCGTGGAGGACAAAAAGCACCCGCACAGGATGAGGAGCCCGTGCCCTCCACCAGCCGTGGAGGACAACAGCACCAGCAGCAGGGTGAGGAGCCCGTGCCCTCCACCAGCCGTGGAGGACAACGCACCAGCAGCAGGATGAGGAGCCCGTGCCCTCCACCAGCCGTGGAGGACAACAGCACCCGCAGCAGGAAGAGGAGCCCGTGCCCTCCACCAGCCGTGGAGGACAACAGCACCAGCAGCAGGAAAGAGCCCGTGCCCAACAGCACCACGCAGGATGAGGCCGTGCCCCCCACCAGCCGTGGAGGACAAAAAACACCACCCGCAGGATGAAGAGGACCCGTGCCCTCCACCCGCCGTGGAGGACAACAGCACCAGCAGCAGGAAGAGGAGGCCCGTGCCTCCCCCCAGCCTGAGGACAACAGCACCAGCAGCAGGAGAGGAGCCCGTGCCCTCCACCAGCCGTGGAGGACAACAGCACCAGCAGCAGGGAAAAGGAGCCCGTGCCCTCCACCAGCCGTGGAGGACAACAGCACACAGCAGGAAGAGGAGCCCGTGCCCTCCACCACCGTGGAGGACAACAGCAGCAAAGGGTGAGGAGCCCGTGCCCTCCACCAGCCGTGCAGGACAGAAACGTCGGCGGGAAAGAGGAGCCCGTGCCCTCCACCAGCCGTGGAGGACAGAAACGTCGGCGGGGTGAGGAGCCCTGCCCTCCACCACCGTGCAGGACAGAACGCGGCGGGATGAGGAGCCCGTGCCCTCCACCAGCCGTGCAGGACAGAAACGTCGGCGGGATGAGGAGCCCGTGCCCTCCGCCACCGTGGAGGAAAGAGACGTCGGCGGGATGAGGAGCCCGTGCCCTCCACCAGCCGTGGAGGACAGAAACGTCCCGGGGGGATGAGGAGCCCGTGCCTCCACCAGCCGTGCAGGACAGAAACGTCCCGGGGGATGAGGAGCCCGTGCCCTCCACCCGCCGTGCAGGACAGAACGTCGGCGGGATGAGGGGCCCGTGCCCTCCACCAGCCGTGGAGGACAGAGACGTCGACGGGATGAGGAGCCCGTGCCCTCCACCAGCCGTGCAGGACAGAAACGTCGGCGGGATGAGGAGCCCGTGCCCTCCACCAGCCGTGCAGGAACAGAAACGTCGCGGGATGAGGAGCCCGTGCCCTCCACCAGCCGTGCAGGGAACAGAACGTCGGCGGGATGAGGAGCCCGTGCCCTCCACCAGCCGTGGAGGACAGAAACGTCGGCGGGATGAGGAGCCCGTGCCCTCCACCAGCCGTGCAGGACAAAACGTCGGCGGATGAGGAGCCCGTGCCCTCCACCAGCCGTGCAGGACAGAAAACGTCGGCGGGATGAGGACCCGTGCCCTCCACCAGCCGTGCAGGGGCAGAAACGTCCGGCGGGATGAGGAGCCCGTGCCCTCCACCAGCCGTGCAGGACAGATACGTCGGCGGGATGAGGAGCCCGTGCCCTCCACCAGCCGTGGAGGAAAGAGACGTCGGCGGGATGAGGAGCCCGTGCCCTCCACCAGCCGTTGGGGGGAAAAACGTCGGCGGGGTGAGGAGCCCGTGCCCTCCACCAGCCGTGGAGGAAGAGACGTCGGCGGGATGAGGGGCCGTGCCCTCCACCACCGTGCAGGACAGAAACGGGCGGCGGGATGAGGAGCCCGTGCCCTCCACCAGCCGTGGAGGAAAGAGACTTCGGCGGGATGAGGAGCCCGTGCCCTCCACAAGCCGTGGAGGACAAAACGTCGGCGGGATGAGGAGCCCGTGCCCTCCACCAGCCGTGCAGGACAGAAAAAGTCGGCGGGGATGAGGGCCCGTGCCCCCCACCAGCCGTGGAGGAAAGAGACGTCGGCGGGATGAGGGGCCCGTGCCCTCCACCCCCGTGGAGGACAGAAGAAGTCGGGGGGATGAGGAGCCCGTGCCCTCCACCAGCCGTGCAGGACAGAAACTTTGGCGGATGAGGGGCCCGTGCCCTCCACCAGCCGTGCAGGACAGAAACGTCGGCGGGATGAGGAGCCCGTGCCTCCACCACCGTGGAGGAAAGAAGACGTCGGCGGGATGAGGAGCCCGTGCCTCCCACAAGCCGTGGAGGACAGAAACGTCGGCGGGATGAGGAGCCCGTGCCCTCCATCCCGCCGTGCAGCAGAAACCGTCGCGGGATGAGGACCCCGTGCCCTCCACCAGCCGTGGAGAAAAACGTCGGCGGGATAGGAGCCCGTGCCCTCCACCAGCCGTGCAGGACAGAAACGTGGCGGGATGAGGAGCCCGTGCCCTCCACCCAGCCGTGCAGGACAGAAAAAAGTCGCGGGATGAGGGGGACCCGTTGCCCTCCACCAGCCGTGGAGGACAGAAACGTCGCGGGATGAGGGGCCCGTGCCCTCCCCCCAGCCGTTGGGAGGACAGAAAACGTCGGCGGGTGAGGAGCCCGTGCCCTCCACTAGCCGTGCAGGACAGAAACCCTCGGCGGATAGGAGCCCGTGCCCTCCCCCACCGTTGCAGGGACAGAAACGTCGGCGGGATGAGGAGCCCGTGCCCTCCACCAGCCGTGCAGGACAGAAACGTCGGCGGGATGAGGACCCGTGCCCTCCACCAAACCGTGCAGGACGAAAAAGTCGGCGGGATGAGGAGCCCCCTGCCCTCCACCAGCCGTGCAGGACGAAAAGTCGGCGGGATGAGGAGCCCGTGCCCTCCACCAGCCGTGCAGGGACAGAAACGTCGGCGGGATGAGGAGCCCGTGCCCTCCACCAGCCGTGCAGGACAGAAAAGTCGGCGGGATGAAAGGGGCCCGTGCCCTCCACCAGCCGTGCAGGACAGAAACGTCGGCGGGATGAGGAGCCCGTGGCCCTCCACCAGCCGTGGAGGACAGAAACGTCCGGCGGGATGAGGAGCCCGTGCCCTCCACCAGCCGTTTGGGGGACAGAAACTCGCGGGATGAGGAGCCCGTGCCCTCCCCAGCCGTGCAGGACAAACGTCGACGGGATGAGGAGCCCGTGCCCTCCACCAGCCGTGAGGACAGAAACGTCGGCGGGATGAGGAGCCCGTGCCCTCCACCAGCCGTGGGAGGACAAAAAACGTCGTCGGGATGAAAGGGGCCCGTGGCCCTCCCCAGCCGTGCAGGCAGAAACGTCGACGGGGTGAGGAGCCCGGGCCCCCCACCAGCCGTGGCAGGACAGAAACGTCGGCGGGATGAGGAGCCCGTGCCCTTCCACCACCGTGGAGGACAGAAACGTCGGCGGGATGAGGAGCCCGGCCCTCCACCAGCCCTGCAGGACAGAAAAGTCGGCGGGATGAGGAGCCCGTGCCCTCCACCAGCCGTGCAGGACAGAAACGTCGGCGGGATGAGGAGCCCGTGCCCCTCACCAGCCGTGCAGGACAGAAACGTCGGCGGGATGAGGAGCCCGTGCCCTCCACCAGCCGTGGAGGAAAGAGACGTCGGCGGGATGAGGAGCCCGTGCCCTCCACCAGCCGTGGAGGAAAGAGACGTCGGCGGGATGAGGAGCCCGTGCCCTCCACCAGCCGTTTGGAGGAAAAGAACGTCGGCGGGATGAGGAGCCCGTGCCCTCCACACCGTGGAGGACAGAAACGTCGGCGGGATGAGGAGCCCGTGCCCTCCACCAGCCGTGGAGGACAGAAACGTCGACGGGATGAGGAGCCCGTGCCCTCCACCAGCCGTGCAGGACAGAAACGTCGGCGGGATGAGGAGCCCGTGCCCTCCCCCAGCCTGCAGGACAGAAACTGGCGGATGAGGAGCCCGGCCCTCCACCAGCGTGGAGGAAAGAGACGTCGGCGGGATGAGGAGCCCGTGCCCTCCACCAGCCGTGGAGGACGAAACGTCGGCGGGATGAGGAGCCCGTGCCCTCCACCAGCCGTGCAGGACAGAAACGTCGGCGGGATGAGGAGCCCGTGCCCTCCACCAGCCGTGGAGGACAGAAACGTCGGCGGGATGAGGAGCCCGTGCCCTCCACCAGCCGTGCAGGACAGAAACGTCGGCGGGGTGAGGAGCCCGTGCCCTCCACCAGCCGTGAGGACAGAACGTCGGCGGGATGAGGAGCCCGTGCCCTCCACCACCGTGCAGGACAGGGAAACGTCGGCGGATGAGGAGCCCGTGCCCTCCACCAGCCGTGGAGGACAGAAACGTCGGCGGGATGAGGAGCCCGTGCCCTCCCCCAGCCGTGCAGGACAGAACGTCGGCGGGATGAGGAGCCCGTGCCCTCCACCAGCCGTGGGGGACAGAAACGTCGGCGGGATGAGGTGCCCGGCCCTCCACCAGCCGTGCAGGACAGAAACGTCGGCGGGATGAGGAGCCCGTGCCCTCCACCAGCCGTGCAGGACAGAAACGTCGGCGGGATGAGGAGCCCGTGCCCTCCACCAGCCGTGGAGGAAAGAGGACGTCGGGCGGGATGAGAACCCGTGCCCTCCACCAGCCGTGGGAGGAAAGAACGTCGGCGGGATGAGGAGCCCGTGCCCTCCACCACCATGGAGGAGGAGACGGGCGGCTGGATGAGGAGCCCGTGCCCTCCACCAGCCATGGAGGAAGGAAAAAGTCGGGGGGATGAGGAGCCCGTGCCCTCCACCAGCCTGGAGGAAGGAAACGTCGGCGGGATGAGGAGCCCGTGCCCTCCACCAGCCGTGGAGGAAGGAGGGGCGTCGGGGGGATGAGGAGCCCGTGCCTCCAACCAGCCGTGGAGGAAGGAGACGTCGGCGGGATGAGGAGCCCGTGCCCACCACCCACCGGTAGGAAGAAACGTCGGCGGATGAGGAGCCCGTGCCCTCCACCAGCCTGGAGGAGGAGACGTCCGGCGGGGTGAGGAGCCCGTGCCCTCCACCAGCCGTGGAGGAAGGAGACGTCGGCGGGATGAGGGGCCCGTGCCCTCCACCAGCCGTGGGGGAAGGAGACGTCGGCGGGATGAGGAGCCCGTGCCCTCCGCCAGCCGTGGAGGAAGGAGACGTCGGCGGGAAAGAGGAGCCCGTTTCCCCCCACCAGCCGTGGAGGAAAGAGACGTCGGCGGGATGAGGAGCCCGTGCCCTCCACCAGCCGTGGAGGAGAGACGTCGGCGGGATGAGGAGCCCGTTCCCTCCACCAGCCGTGGAGGAAGGAGACGTCGGCGGGATGAGGAGCCCGTGCCCCCCCACCAGCCGTGCGGACAGAAACGTCGGCGGTGGGACCCGTGCCCTCCACCAGCCGTGGAGGAAGGAGACGTCGGCGGGATGAGGAGCCCGTGCCACCACCACCGTGTAGGACAGAACGTCGGCGGGATGAGGAGCCCGTGCCCTCCACCAGCCGTGGAGGAAGGAGACGTCGGGGGGATGAGGGGCCCGTGCCCTCCACCAGCCGTGGGGGAAGGAGACGTTCGGCGGGATGAGGAGCCCGTGCCCTCCACCAGCCGTGGAGGAAGGAGACGTCCGGGGGGATGAGGAGCCCGTGCCCTCCGCCAGCCGTGGAGGAGGAGAGAAAGTCGGCGGGGTGAGGAGCCCGTGCCCTCCACCAGCCGTGGAGGAAAGAGACGTCGGCGGGATGAGGAGCCCGTGCCCTCCACCAGCCGTGGAGGAGAGACGTCGGCGGGATGAGGAGCCCGTGCCCCCCACCAGCCGTGGGGGAAGGGACGTCGGCGGGGTGAGGAGCCCGTGCCCTCCACCGCCGTGCAGGACAGAAACGTCGGCGGGATGAGGAGCCCGTGCCCTCCACCAGCCGTGGAGGAAAGAGGCGTCGGCGGGATGAGGAGCCCGTGCCCTCCCCCAGCCGTGCAGGACAGAAACGTCGGCGGGATGAGGAGCCCGTGCCCTCCACCAGCCCTGGAGGACAGAAACGTCGGCGGGATGAGGAGCCCGTTTCCCTCCACCAGCCGTGGCAGGACAGACGTCGGCGGGATGAGGAGCCCGTGCCCTCCACCAGCCGTGCAGGACAGAAACGTCGGCGGGAAAGAGGAGCCCGTGCCCCCCACCAGCCGTGCAGGACAGAAACGTCGGCGGGATGAGGAGCCCCGTCCCTCCACCAGCCCTGCGGCAGGAAACGTCGGCGGGATGAGGGGCCCGTGCCCTCCACCAGCCGTGCAGGACAGAAACGTCGGCGGGATGAAGAGCCCGTGCCCTCCACCAGCCGTGGAGGACGAAACGTCGGCGAGATGAGGAGCCCCCTGCCCTCCACCCAGCCGTGGAGGAAGGGGACGTCGGCGGGATGAGGAGCCTGTGCCCTCCACCAGCCGTGGGGAAGAGACTCGGCGGGATGAGGGGCCCCCTGCCCTCCACCGGCCGTGGAGGACAGAACGTCGGCGGGATGAGGAGCCCGTTTCCCTCCACCAGCCGTGGAGGACAGAAACGTCGGCGGGATGAGGAGCCCGTGCCCTCCACCCGCCGTGCAGGACAGAAAAGGGCGCGGATGAGGAGCCCGTGCCCTCCACCGCCGTGGAGGACAGAAACGTCCCCGGGATGAGGAGCCCGTGCCCTCCACCAGCCGTGCAGGACAAGAACGTCGGCGGGGTGAGGAGCCCGTGCCCTCCCCCAGCCGTGGAGGACAGAAACGTCGGCGGGATGAGAGCCCGTGCCCTCCACCAGCCGTGCAGGACAGAAACGTCGGCGGGATGAGGAGCCCGTGCCCCCCACCAGCCGTGGAGGACAGAAACGTCGGCGGGATGAGGAGCCCGTGCCCTCCACCAGACGTGCAGGACAGAAACGTCGGCGGGATGAGGAGCCCGTGCCCTCCACCCGCCGTGGAGGACAGAAACTCAGCGGGATGAGGAGCCCCTGCCCTCCACCAGCCGTGCAGGACAGAAACGTCGGCGGGATGAGGGGCCCGTGCCCTCCACCAGCCGTGCAGGACAGAAACCGTCGGCGGGATGAGGAGCCCGTGCCCTCCACCAGCCGTGCAGGACAGAAACGTCGGCGGGAGAGGAGCCCGTGCCCTCCACCAGCCGTGGCAGGACAGAAAGGGCGGCGGATGAGGAGCCCTTGCCCTCCACCAGCCGTGGAGGACAGAAACGTCGGCGGGATGAGGAGCCCGTGCCCTCCACCAGCCGTGCAGGACAAGAAACGTCGGCGGGATTTAGGAGCCCGTGCCCCCCCCAGCGTGGGGACAGACCGTCGAGGGATGAGGAGCCCCTGCCCTCTACCAGCCGTGGAGGACAGAAACGTCGGCGGGATGAGGAGCCGTGCCCTCCACCAGCCGTGCAGGACAGAAACGTCGGCGGGAATGAGGAGCCCGTGCCCTCCACCAGCCGTGCAGGACAGAAACGTCGGCGGGATGAGGAGCCCGTGCCCCTCCACCAGCCGTGCAGGACAGAAACGTCGGCGGGAAAGAGGAGCCCGTGCCCCCACCGCCGTGCCGGACGAACGTCGGCGGGATGAGAGCCCGTGCCCTCCACCCCCGTTTCAGGACAGAAACGTCCCGGGGGGATGAGGAGCCCGTGCCCTCCACCAGCCGTGCAGGACAGAAACGTCGGCGGGATGAGGAGCCCGTGCCCTCCACCAGCCGTTTCAGGACAGAAAAGTCGGCGGGGATGAGGAGCCCGTGCCCTCCACCAGCCGTGGAGGGCAGAAACGTCCGGCGGGATGAGGAGCCCGTGCCCTCCACCAGCCGTGCAGGACAGAAACGTCGGCGGGATGAGGAGCCGTGCCCTCCACCAGCCGTGCGACAGAACTCGGCGGATAGGAGCCTGTGCCCTCCACCAGCCCCTGCAGGACAGAAACGTCGGCGGGATGAGGAGCCCGTGCCCCCACCAGCCGTGCAGGACAGAAACGTCGGCGGGATGAGGACCCGTGCCCTCCACCAGCCGTGTAGGACAGAAACTTCCCGGGGGGATTAGGAGCCCGTGCCCTCCACCAGCCGTGCAGGACAGAAACGTCGGCGGGATGAGGGGCCCGTGCCCTCCACCCCCCGTGCAGGACAGAAACGTCGGCGGGATGAGGAGCCCGTGCCCTCCACCAGCCGTGCAGGACAGAAACGTCGGCGGGATGAGACCCGTGCCCTCCACCAGCCGTGGAGGAAGGAGAACGTCGGCGGGATGAGGAGCCCGTGCCCTCCCCAACCGTGGAGGAAGGAAGACGTCGGCGGGATGAGGAGCCCGTGCCCTCCACCACCGTGGAGAAAAAGACTCGCGGGTGAGGAGCCCTGCCCTCCACAGCCGTGGGGAGGACTCCGCGGGATGAGGAGCCCGTGCCCTCCACCAGCCGTTGAGGAAGAGACGTCGGCGGGATGAGGAGCCCGTGCCCTCCACCAGCCGTGCAGGAACAGAACGTCGGGGGGATGAGGAGCCCGTGCCCATCCACCAGCCGTGGAGGAAAGAGACTCGGCGGGATGAGGAGCCCGTGCCCTCCACCAGCCGTGCAGGACAGAAACGTCGGCGGGATGAGGAGCCGTGCCCTCCACCAGCCCTGGAGGACAGAAACGTCGGCGGGATGGGAACCCGTGCCCTCCACCAGCCGTGCAGGACAGAAACGTCGGCGGGATGAGGAGCCCGTTTCCTCCACCAGCCGTGCAGGGCAGGGAAAAGTCGGCGGGATGGGGGAGCCCGTGCCCTCCCCAGCCGTGGGAGGACAGACGTCGGCGGGATGAGGAGCCCGTGCCCCCCACCAGCCGTGCAGGAAGAAACGTCGGCGGGATGAGGAGCCCGTGCCCTCCACCAGCCGTGCAGGACAGAAACGTCGGCGGGATGAGGAGCCCGTGCCCTCCACCAGCCGTGCAGGAAAAGAAACGTCGGCCCGGGATGAGGAGCCCGTGCCCTCCACCACCGTGCAGGACAGAACGTCGGCGGGATGAGGAGCCCGTGCCCTCCACCAGCCGTGGAGGACAAAACGTCGCGGGGTGAGGAGCCCGTGCCCTCCACCAGCCGTGCAGGACAGAAACGTCGGCGGGATGAGGAGCCCGTGCCCTCCACCCAGCCTGGAGGACAGAACGTCGGCGGGATGAGGAGCCCGTGCCCCCCACCAGCCGTGCAGGACAGAAACCCTCGGCGGGATGAGGAGCCCGTGCCCTCCCCAGCCGTGCAGGACAAAAAACGTCGGCGGGTGAAAGGGGCCCGTGCCCTCCACCAGCCGTGCCCGGACAAAACGTCGGCGGGATGAGGCCCGTGCCCTCCACCAGCCGTGCAGGACCCGAAACGTCGGCGGGATGAGGAGCCCGTGCCCTCCACCAGCCGTGGAGGACAGAAACGTCGGCGGATGAGGACCCGGGGCCCTCCACCACCGTGCAGGACAGAACTCGGCGGGATGAGGAGCCCGTGCCCTCCACCAGCCGTGAGGACAGAGACGTCGACGGGATGAGGAGCCCGTGCCCTCTACACCGTGGAGGACAGAAAAGTCGGCGGGATGAGGAGCCGCGTGCCCCCCCCACCAGCCGTCAGGACAGAAACGTCGCGGGATGAGGAGCCCCTGCCCTCCACCAGCCGTGCAGGACAGAAACGTCGGGGGGATGAGGAGCCCGTGCCCTCCACCCAGCCGTGCAGGACAGAAACGTCGGCGGGGTGAGGAGCCCGTGCCCTCCACCAGCCGTGGAGGACAGAAACGTCGGCGGGATGAGGAGCCCGTGCCCTCCACCAGCCGTGCAGGACAGAACGTCGGCGGGATGAGGAGCCCGTGCCTCCACCAGCCGTGCAGGACAAAACGTCGGCGGATGAGGAGCCCGTTCCCCCCACCAGCCGTGCAGGACAGAAACGTCGGCGGGGTGAGGAGCCCGTGCCCTCCACCAGCCGTGGGGGACGAAACGTCGGCGGGATGAGGAGCCCGTTTCCCTCCACCAGCCGTGCAGGACAGAAACGTCGGCGGGATGAGGAGCCGTGCCCTCCACCAGCCGTGGAGGAAAGAGACGTCGGCGGGATAGGAGCCCGTGCCCTCCACCAGCCGTGCAGGACAGAAACGTCGGCGGGATGAGGAGCCCGTGCCCTCCCCCCAGCCGTGGAGGAAAAGACGTCGGCGGGATGAGGAGCCCGTGCCCTCCACCACCGTGCAGGACAGAAAAAGTCGGCGGGATGAGGAGCCCGTGCCCTCCACCAGCCGTGGGGGAAAAGACGTCGGCGGGATGAGGAGCCCGTGCCCTCCACCAGCCTGGAGGGAAGGGAACGTCGGCGGGATGAGGAGCCCCTCCCTCCACCAGCCATGGAGAAGGAACGTCGGCGGGATGAGGAGCCCGTGCCCTCCACCAGCCATGGAGGAAGGAGACGGTCGGCGGGATGAGGAGCCCGTGCCCTCCCACCAGCCATGGAGGAAAGAGACGGGCGGCGGGATGAGGAGCCCGTGCCCTCCACCAGCCGTGGAGGAAGGAGACGTCGGCGGGAAGAGGAGCCCGTTTCCCTCCACCAGCCGTGGAGGGCGAGGGTGAGGACGGGCAAGGAAGGAGATGTCGGTGGAGGAAGGGGGAGGAGGAGAAGTCTGAGCGGTGAGTCACCAAGCTGGTTATTTCCTTCTGTCACTGTGTATGTGGTGCCCTGAAATGTCCAGCCCTGTTTTTTTCCTTCTGTCCTGTGTACTGTGTGTGTCCCTGGAATGTCCAGCCTCTGTTTTTTTCCCCTTCCGTCACCTGTGTCTGTGGTCCCCCTGAAATGTCCTCCTCTGTTTTTTTTCCTCTGTCACGTGTACTGGTCCCTGAAATGTCCAGCCTCTGTTTTTTTTTCCTTCGTCACTGTTTACTGTGTCCCTCAAATGTCCAGCTCTGTTTTTTCCTTCGTACTGGTACTGTGTGTCCTCAATTCCAGCCCTGTTTTTTTCCTTGTCACTGGTACTGTGTGGTCCTGAAAATGTCCGCCTCTGTTTTTTTCCTCTGTCCTGTGTACTGTGTGTCCCTCAAATGACCAGCTCTTTTTTTTTTCCTTCTGTCCCCTGTGTACTGTGTGTCGCTCAAATGGTCCAGGCCTGTTTTTTTTTCCTTCGTCACCTGTGTACTGTGTGTCGCTCAAATGTCCAGGGGTCTGTTTTTTTCTCTGTCACGGTAAATGGTGTCCCCAAATGTCCCTCTTTTTTTTCCCTCCTGGGCACTGGTACTGTGTGCCTCAAAGTCCAGGTTCTGTTTTTTTCCTTCTGCACTGTGTACTGTGTGTCCTCAAATGCCAAGCTCTGTTTTTTATTATGTCACTGTGTACTGTGTTTCCCTCAAAAGTCAGGCTCTGTTTTTTTCCTTCTGTCACTGTGTACTGTGGTGTCCCTCAAATGTCCAGGCCTCTGTTTTTTTCCTTCTTCCTGTGTACTGTTTTCCCCCCTGAATGTCCACCTCAGTTTTTTTCCTTCTGTCACTGTGTCTGTGTGTCGCTCAAATGTCCCTTTTTTTTCCTTCTGTCCCCTGTGTACTGTGTGAACTCAAATGCCAGCCTCTGTTTTTTCCCTTCTGTCACTGGTGTACTGTGTGTCCCTCCAAAAGTTTCCCGGCTCTGTTTTTTTTTCCCTTTTGTCACTGTGTACTGTGTGTCCCTCAAATGACCAGTCTCTTGTTTTTTTCCTTCTGTCACTGTGTACTGTGTGTCCCTCAAATGTCCAGGCTCTGTTTTTTTCCTTCTGTCACTGTGTACTGTGTGTCGCTCAAATGTCCAGGCTCTGTTTTTTTCCTTCTGTCACTGTGTACTGTGTGACACTCAAATGTCCAGCCTCTGTTTTTTCCCTTCTGTCACTGTGTACTGTGTCTCCCTCAAATGTCCAGGCTCTGTTTTTTTCCTTCTCTCACTGTGTACTGTGTGTGTTCCTCAAATGTCCAGCCTCTGTTTTTTTTCCTTCTGTCACTGTGTACTGTGTGTGTCCCTCAAATGTCCAGCCTCTGTTTTTTTCCTTCTGTCACTGTGTACTGTGTGTCTCTCAAATGTCCAGCCTCTGTTTCTCCACCTCTTGATAGTTGTTGGTGGTGGTGGTGATGACACTGATGGTGGTGGTGGTGGTGTTGCAGATACAGGCTTGAGGGGGAAACCGGGGAAAATAATCGCTTTATCGGGAAATTACGATTAAATTTCACTCCCGTCACCGGAAGGGTTTTTTTTTGTGCAATGCGGGAAATTTTCCCCCAAAACAAGAAAGGTACACACACACACACGAAGACAGACAGACAAGACAGACAGCCCAAAAGTTGTTTTTTTTGACCACAGTTTTGACAAGGGAACTCGATAAAATACCAACGAACTCAATTAAATTCAATGAAACTCAATAGAACGCAATACAAACAATACTTTACAAAGTATTCCAGATGAATCAATAAACACACACACACACACACACACACACACACACACACACACACACACACACACACACACACATACACACACACACATACACACATACACACACACACACACACACACACCACACCACACCACACCACACCACACCACACCACACCACACCACACCACACCACACACATACACACACTGAGTCCCTTGGCCTGTGCTTCCTACAGGGCGCGTTCGTGGGCTTCCCTTGAGGGGCGCTTCCTGAAGATGCTCCTCAGGGACCTCCACCACTACCTGCGAGATGGCGACACCCGGGCCTGGTTCCCCAGCAACTTCCCGCGGGTCCCTGAGAGAGGTGGGTGTCTGAGGGTTGTGGTGGTGGTGGTGGTGGTGTCTGAGGGTTGTGGTGGTGGTGGTGTCTGAGGGTGGTGGTGGTGGTGGTGGTGTCTGAGGGTGGTGGTGGTGGTGGTGTCTGAGGGTTGTGGTGGTGGTGGTGTCTGAGGGTTGTGGTGGTGGTGGTGTCTGAGGGTTGTGGTGGTGGTGGTGTCTGAGGGTTGTTGTGGTGGTGTCTGAGGGTGGTGGTGGTGGTGGTGGTGGTGGTGGTGTCTGAGGGTGGTGGTGGTGGTGTCGTCTGAGGGTGGTGGTGGTGGTGGTGTCTGAGGGTGGTGATGGTGGTGGTGGTGTCTGAGGGTGGTGGTGGTGGTGGTAGTGTCTGGTGGTGGTGGTGATGGTGTCTGGTGGTGGTGGTGGTGGTGGTGTCTGGTGGTGGTGGTGGTGGTGGTGGTGGTGGTGGTAGTGTCTGGTGGTGGTGGTGGTGGTGGTAGTGTCTGGTGGTGGTGGTGGTGGTGGTAGTGTCTGGTGGTGGTGGTGGTGGTGGTAGTGTCTGGTGGTGGTGGTAGTGTCTGGTGGTGATGGTGGTGGTGGTAGTGTCTGGTGGTTTGAAAAATGATTGTTTCCTGTATGAGCCTTTTTCTTGTTGTTTATCTTTTTGTGTGTGATATATAGCAGTGTCATTCTCTTGGTGCTTCATATACCCGTGGGTTAGTAGCATCATTATTATTGTCATTATTATTAGTCTCCTGTGGCATCAGTTGTCATATTACCGACTGTCTTTCTATTGTCTAACAGGAAATACCTCGTGTAGGTCTCACGGCCTCTTGTCCTGCCACCGACATCTCCTTCCTTGCCCTGTCCTCACCCTCGCCCCTCCACGGCTGGTGGAGGGCACGGGCTCCTCATCCCACCGACGTCTCCTTCCTCCACGGCTGGTGGAGGGCACGGGCTCCTCATCCCGCCGACGTCTCCTTCCTCCATGGCTGGTGGAGGGCACGGGCTCGTCATCCCGTCGACGTTTCTGTCCTCCACGGCTGGTGGAGGGCACGGGCTCCTCATCCCGCCGACGTCTCCTTCCTCCAGGCTGGTGAGGCACGGGCTCTCATCGCCGACGTCTCCTTCCTCCAGCGTCTGTGGAGGGCACGGGCTCCTCATCCCCCGACGTTTCTGTCCTGCACGGCTGGTGGAGGGCACGGGCTCCTCATCCCGCCGACGGGTTTTTGTCCTCACGGCTGGTGGAGGCACGGGCTCCTCATCCNGGGGGTTCATCGCCCATAACGCTGCACGGGAGGGTAAGCTATGGTCACCTGCACCCCGGCCTTCTGCAGCAGCCTCAGGCCCTGGCTTTGTACTGTAGACACTGTGTTATTGAGGTGGTGGATGGCTCCCTCAGAAACTGCCAGTCTGTGTTTACCTAGAGTCTATTTTTTTAACAAGGCAAAAAATCATGCCCCCTTGCTGCTTACTGACTGATATTTGATGCCAGGAGAAGGGAATACTACGCTTCTTCTAAATTTCAGCTGTATTTTATCATAGTGAACCCTATTATCAGGTAAACAGGCATAATTTTAAGCATGAGACCTTCAGATAGAATGAATTTTTTGCCTTGTTAAAAAAAATAGACTATAGTTGTGTTTTACAGGGCCTGAGCTACGCTGGTGTGGTCCCGTCTCCGTAGCTACATTGATCCAGTCTCTCTATCAATTGGTGCACATTTTTTGCCGATATCACCTCCTCATTTAGTCCATTCCAAACTTCTACATTTCTATGAGGGAAGCTGTACTTCTTTGTGTTGTTCAGGCATCTCCCTTTTCCTAGTTGTTTTGTATGTCCTCTTGTGGCGTTCCTGGTGGAACGCCGACGTGAGTTTCGACAGGGGATGCTTGCAGCCTATGTTGGTCTCAAGAAGGCGTTTGACTCAGTGCATCGTGAGTCACTTTGGGATCTTCTGCGACTTGAGGGATTCCTGCATCCGTCGGCAACACCAAGATCACTGATCTTGTTTTTGCCGATGATGCAGTAATCTTTGCCGAGTCGCTGGAGGTCCTGGTGATGGCTCTCGAGGTGCTGCACGAGGAGGCAAAGCCTTTGGGACTTGAGGTCTCCTGGCTCAAGACCAAGGTCCAGGTGTTTGGAGACTTACTAGATGAAGCAGTACAACCTGTTCATGCGTGTGGCGAGGACATTGAGATCTTGGAAAGTTTTACATACCTTGGTAGCACAGTCCATAATGACGGCGGGTCACGTCAAGAAGCCTTACGGCGGATTGGCATAGCCCACGGTGTTATGGACTCGCTCAGCGGGAGTATTTGGCGTTGTCGGTACCTGTGCAGGAGGACAAAGATCTTCAAGTCGCTTGTGATCCCTGTCTTACTCTATGGTTGTGAGACATGGACACTAAATAGTGACTTGAAGAGACGAATCAATGCCTTTGGTAATAAGTGTCTTCGCAGAATCATGGGGTATCGCTGGGATGATTACGTGTCAAATCAGCGATTGCACCGTGAGACTGAATCGAGTCCTATTACCTGCATAGTCCGTCAGCGCCAACTTCGGCTATATGGGCATGTGGCACGCTACCCTGAAACCGATCCTTCCCATCGGGTTGTATCTGTAAGAGACAATCCGGCGTGGAGGAGGCCAAGGGGGCGCCCACAAGGCTCGTGGCTGGGGCAAGTTGATGTTTCTTGTAGAGAGCTGCTTGGTATGGGAAAGGAGCCTGCATGGGAACTCGCGCGTGGTGACCCCCGGGAGTGGCGTCGTAGGGTGGGCGAGGCGACGCGCGCCCCGGCGTATGGCCCCCAATGATTGTTTGTTGACTCTTCTCTCTCTCTCTCTCTCTCTCTCCTCTCTCTCTCTCTCCCCTTTTCTCCTCTCCCTCTCCTCCTCTCTCCTCTCTCTCTCTCTCTCTCTCTCTCCTCTCTCTCTCCTTGCTTAAAATTAAAGTGAATTAAGTACTCGAAAAAATTAAGGTAATACTCCCCTTCCTCTCTCTCTTAAAGTGAATTAAGTACTATAAATTAAGGTGAAGCTCGCTCTCTCTCTCATAAGAAAATAAAAAGGGACAAAAGGCCGCGAGACCTACATGATGAAATTCCTCTCTCAAAAAGTTTTATTCTCCTATGCACTCCCCCCCCCCTTCCTTCGGCAGTTCCTCCCCCCCAACACACTAAATAGCATTTCTTCCCCTCTATAGAAGCTATTATTCGAGTAATAAAAAATCGCTGTGGTACTGTGGTAGGCGGGAGAGAAAACGGGAAACTTGCGCCCGCTGCCAGACGTACGACAAAAACCCCCCTCTCCCCTTTTCCCCAAGTTCATATTATTTCCCCTTTTGCACCCCACCCTCTGCCTCCTCCAGCCATTTCCCTGCCCCCAACACACAAAAACAGATTGCTTCCTTTTCTATAAAGCAAATTTGGCATCTACCGTGGGGTTTAGACTAAAAAAAAGGGGGAAAACTTGCGCCACGCTGCCGGGACGTACGAATAAACCCCATCTCTCTTTTCTCTCTCTCAAAGTAATTATTTCCCTTTTGCACCCCCCACCCCCCCTCCTTCAGGCAGCTTTTCTCTCTCTCTGTCCCCAAAATGACCTCTGATGTCGGCACAAAATTCCCCCTTTTTTTGGGCATTATCTCTCTCTCTCTCTCTCTCTCTCTCTCTCTCTCTTCTCTCTCCCCTCTCTTCTCGCCTCTCTCTCCCCTTCATGCTGGGATATAAATGAGATGCTGTGAGAACCGCAATAAGTATTATTTTATACACTGACAGCCCTAGGGGTTTTTTGTTTTCTTTTCCCTCCCTTGTGTGACCTTAAAGACGTGCGTCTGGGGGGCAAAAGTTTCGGGGGCCCCCAAATGGACCCAAACCCATAACTACGTCAGGGTTTTTGTTTAAAATCGGTCATTGTGGGGTTTTAAGTGGGGGTCGCCGCGGGTGGCCCTATAAAAGGGAAAAAACTACGGCGAGGAAAGGAATTTTTCGAGTTTTTTTGCGCAAAAATTGAATTCCAGGGGCATTTTTACTGTGCTCTTTTCTCGCTGAAACCAAAATAAAGAGAAGACCTGGGGTTTAAGGCTGATGTGAGGGGCTTCAAAACCCAAAGGGAAACAGAGTCAAACGACCCTCGTCAAAAGGAAAGAAACTGGTAGGACGAAATGTGTCCCTCCACTTCTTACTTCTTAGGTGTGTGTGGCAGGGGGAAGGCGCTCCCCCAATTCTACCTTTTCTTCTATGATTTGTATTTTGGACTGGCTGTGGGGAAAAATGTCTTTGTGGGTTTCATTTGACCTCTTTGTAAGGAGTTGCAAACCCAAAAGGGTCCCACCTTTTTCCCTTTTTTGTCAGGGCCCACTTGCCCCTGTTAATCATTTCTTCCTTATAAACTACAACTTAAAATTTCAAAAACAGTGAAACCTACCACAAACTTGAAGGAGGATATTGGACATCTTGCGGTAGTAGGGGTAATGCAATTTAATGTTACTGTGGAGGGGGGCCCCCCGCGGCCCCCCCTTGACAACCCTATTTTGTTGACGTCACACCCATGGGGGCCGGTCGTTTTAGGGCCCAAAAATTTTTTCCTCCACTTAAAAGGGGCGCATCATCAAAAATACTTTTTCAAAATTGGGAAAATTCAGCATCCCCCTGCCCTACTATATAGCCCTTAAAAGTTTTCCCAATCTATCGTTCCCCCTCAAGTAGAGAAAAGGGTCCTTTTTGGGGTTTCCCCGGCACCCTTGGCTTGTTTTAAATTCATTAAATCACACGAACGGGTGCGTTTCCAAACACACTCTATAATGTATTCCCGCACGCAAAAAATACTGCGTTTAAACCCTTGGGTTTATACAGAAAAAGTTTTCACCCTATCTAGCCCATTTGCAAGTACCAACTAAAAGGGTTATTGATATAAAAAAGGGGCCGCCACGCAGCCCGAACTGGGCCCGGACTCAAACCCCCGCGACCCAATGCCAGGACGCGGGCACATTGCGAACTACTTTCTCTCCCAAAACCTTGCCCCCCTGAGGGAAAACCTTGGTAACACTGCGCAATCATCCCCCACCGGGGCATCAGAACATAATCTCTTTTCCCAATCATATTCCTCCCTTAATACATTACGGGCCCCAATAAAAGGGAATTCTTAATATTTTCCGAGTAAAGAAATATCCAATCAGGGTGCACCCCCCTCACCGTTTTCACTCTTTCTCTAAAACCTTTTCACTTTTTTAGGGCTTTCCCATGGGAAATGTGACCTCTGATTTTCTGGACATTTCCCCCTTTTTTGGGTCTTTAAATTTAAATAAAATCAATCCAAAAAACCCCCAAAAGCAATATTAGCATTCAGTTCCAAAAAATCCCTAAATTCTGATGAATGGATATGAAATATGTCCCCTTATAACTTCTTATATTAAACCTCTTTTCACCCCCTCCCATCGCATACCTTTCCCTTTCCCGTCCTATAAAAAAGTCTTTCACCCAGGGCAAAGTACATCCAGGGTTTAGTCCTGCCCTGCCGCAGTTTTTCCGTCGAGGCTAATTAAAAACATGACTGGGCGGGTCTGGATTCAAGTTTTTTTTAAACCTTTCTTTGTTTCTACAGGTCCCCAACAAATTTGGAAAAAAAAACTATGAAATGTGAAAACCCAAAAAAAAATCAGGGTTGGTTTTAGGTTATTTTGGGGGTTGGGTTTAGAACTTAGAATATTTTTATTTTAATGGTTTGATTGGTTATTATTTGTGTTTTAAACCAAGGGAGCGTTTTTTTTTTTCCCCGTCAAAATGTCTAAAAATTTGTAATTAAAAATTTTGCCATCATTTAAATTCAAATTTGCAAAAAAACACTTGGGTTTTGGGCCCCGGGAAAAAAAACTATCTCTACCCGTAGATAACAGTGAAGTCCCCACCGCATTTAAGTCGCCAGGCCCAAATATTACGAATTATAGCTTTCACTCGTTTTTTTATGTGCCACTGAAGATGTTACACAGAAATTTATATCATGACGTAAATCTACCCTGTTTCACGTTTTTTTTTTATGCTTTGTATCTGAAATTTAAAAATGTTGCGCTTTTTGCTTCTCACGTTTTTCTTGGGGCACGGACGACAGACAGCAGCTGATCCCCTTTTGGGCGACAGGACAAAAAACTTCCCAAAGATTTTTTCAAATTAAATTAGAATTTTTTTTTCACTTTGGCAGAAAAAATTTTTTATTACCCCAAGCATCTCCGAGCTAATATATATAAGACTTGTTTTATTTTACCTCAAATTTTCCCCTTGAATTCCCCAGAGGGGGGACTCAACTTTTGGGTTTAAAAAATACTAGCTGGCGATTTTACTGTAGTAGGAAAGGGTTGAGGTCCCCACTGGGTTTTTTTTTTTTGAAAATTTTTTTCATTTATAGCCCTAATTTTACACAGATGAAAAACCACAAAAGGGGACACAGACTTCCCAGATAGCCCCTTTAATTTTCCTGAAATCGGAGTAAAAAATGTAAGTATTAACGCCACCAAAACGTTTTTGTAAAACAAAAAAACGTAAAAAGGGGCGATTTCATGTTATCTACGGTAGGGAAAGCCCCACATATCAAGCAAAAAAAAAAAAAAAACTCATCTACAAATCTTGCAACATTTCAAACAAAATTTTTTAGGGGGGTTTAAAATCGGGCCTTTACGGGCCGTATTACTCGCAAAAAGGGGGAAAATTTGGCTTCCGGCATTTCGTGTTGAGGTGGACGAAAGATCAATGGGACTTTTAAAGTGTCTATTTTTGCCCTTTTTAAGTGTCTTTATGTGTCTTTTTCCCCAAAGGGGCCAAAAAAGGGAAAGGGTGTCACCCAAACCTGCGCCCAAAAGTTAACCCCTTTCTCCCTTTCACTTTTGGGGGGACGTGTTGTGCTTTTAAGCCCCGTCCACACGGGGGCCTTTTTTCTGTGATCACTGTGGGATTTTCGCCACACCATGGAGTCATTTTTGCCCACATTTTCAATTCGCCCCCACTATGGGGTATTTCGCCCACACTATGGAGCTAGGAGCTAGTAGGGTTTGGTTTTATTTGTTTTGTTTTCGAGAAACCCCCCCCAACCCCCCCCTAGGAGGGGTTTGGCTAGATTTTTTTAGGTTAGGTTTTTGGGGAGGTTGATTTGGGTAGTTTTGGTTAGGTTAGGTTTTTGGGTTTGATTTGGTTAGGGGGGCATAAAGGGTTTGATTTGGTTTGGTTGGTTCTTGGGGTTTGATTTGGTTAGGTTTTGGTTATGGTGGGTCAAGCCCCCCGCTAGGGGGGTTAATTTTTTGGGTTTGGTTAGGTTTTTTTTTGGTTTGGGGAATTTTTTCTAGGGTATAAGAAATTACCCTAGATATAGGGAATTTTACACCCCCCCCCCCCCCCCCCCCAAAAAAACTCTTTTAAATTAAAGTGTTTTCCGGGCGCATAATTTTTTTTCCCCCCCCGAAAACTCCCCATTCCCACAGGTCCCCAAAATTGTTTGGGGGGAAATGGGAGAGATTTGGGGAAACCTAGAAATTTAAACCCTCATTTCCCCCCAAGTTACTGGTTTTGGGTTATTCCCTTTTTGCCAGAGGAAAGGGTTTTAGTTACATGATCCGTGAAAATGGATCGTTTGGGCGAATTTATTTAGAGTGGGGGAAGACCTTTCATGTTGGGGGAATTACGTGTGGGGGGAAAAAGACCGGTAAAAAACCCCCCCACCATAAACAAGTTGCCTAACCACGGGGACATTAAACCCAAACCTTAACCTTTTATTTGGGACCCGGTACTGTCGTCTACCGATATTTTTTTCCCCCACAAAACGGGAAAAATCGTCGGGGGCGTTATGGTTAGGTTAGATTTTTCTTTGATTTATCTTTTTCCCTCCATAAACAATTTGCATAAACCCCAAATGACATTTCCCATCCTTTCCCAGTACCCGGGGACTTATCGGGCTACCGAATTGGGGTCTCCCCAACAAAACGGGAAAACTTGGCCCACGGGAATGGGTTTTGGTTTTTTGGGGTTTTCCGGTTTAGGGAACCTAAGCTGGTTACCTAAAGCTGTGGGAAAAGTGGGATAATTCCAGGGGGTGTTAAATTTAAGGGTTTGATTGGGGAAAGGGCGCCCAAAAAACCCGGTTGGCTTATATTTAGGGTTTCATTGGTCATCATGTGGGTCCAGAGTGATGAGGCAAACTGTATGGTAAAAACATAATTGGAATAGTACAAAAAAAATCACAAATGGCAAGGAGGTAATTAATGAGGAGGGGAAGGGAGATTTAGGGGGCTGGGAAAGGTTTTGTAGTCAGAATTTTTTGATATGGGGAATTATAATTTTAAAACAAAAGTTAGCAAAATACAAGAAGGATGTATGTCATTCATTTGGATTTAGAGAAAGCATAGATAAATATTTCCCGTGAACACCGAACTCACTTTGGTGGGGGGGCGAAAAAATATTTTTTTCTGGGGGGGTTTTTTTGGAAAGAAATTTCTTAAACCCCTTTCTTTGGGAATTTTTTTTTTTTTATTTTTTTGGGAAAATGGGCAAAAAAAAAATTAACCTAAACCTTTCCTAAACCTTTTTCCTATACCCAAACCAACCCATACCTAAACTATCCTTTAAACCCAAACCTTTAAACCCAATAAAAAAAAAAAAAAAAAAAAAAAAAATAAACCTTTAAACCCAAAAAAAAAAAACATATAATAATAAAAAAAATATAAAAAATTGCGACAGAAACGGTTAGGGGGAGATTTTATTTTAAAAAACATTTAAAAACCCCACCAGAAAAAAATAGTTTCGTCACCAAAAGTGAGTTTGGGGTTCATCTGGACTAATAAACCCAAAACATATGACAGAGTAGATGGGGGGGAATTTTGGGGGGTTTTTTGAAGGGTTAAAGAGTGTGTATGGAGTGGAATATGTATGTATAAATATTATTAAAATATTAATTTAAAAAGGGTTTTACCCGTGATTATGAATACCTAACCTTAAACCCGGGAACCTAAAAAAAAAAACCCAAACCCAAACCATTACCGTCGGCGAGTTTTTCCCGGGTTTGTGTTTGGGAGAGCATTTTGGTAGACGAGAGTTTCCCAGGGACCATGAGGCAAAGGGGGGTAATTTTTCGTGGTTATGGAAAATTGTTTTTGGAAAAGGGGGAATAAAAATAAATTTAAAGGGAAAAACTAACCTAACCATTACCGTCGGCGAGTTTTCCCGATTTGTGAGGGATAAAAAAATTTGGGAGAAGGACAGTACCGGGACCATGAGGCAAGATGGGTTTTGTCACCGGGGTTTTGGGAAATTGTTTTTGGAGGAGTAATAAGATAAATCAAAGCAAAGGTTTGGGGATGTTGGTGTAGAAAAAGAGTATTATTGGCCGTCAATAAAAACTTAAAATATGATTTACCCCTACTTATTATGAGGAAAAAAGGGAAAAAAGGGAAATCTTAAAAAGGTATTTTAATACTATCATAAAAACCCTGAATTGTAAACAACCTACAAAGATAGACTACGACGATGAAAATAATTCACGTTTTTTTTGGGCGAAAATTTATAAAAATTTCCAGGTGCTATATTTCCGTGCTCCGGGTGCCCGGGAAGAGAAGGGCCTGAGGTGATGGTTTATGAGGGAAAAGGGGTTTTAAAACCCGGGGGAAAAAAGTCACGCGAGTCTCATTAAGAATTTTTGGGAAGTGGTTTGGGACAAAATTACGAAACTACCCGTTTTCTTTAACCTTTTGACGAGGCTCTGTTATGACTCTGTTTTTGTTTTTTTTAAAAAGCCCCTTTCACATCAGCCATTACCTCAGGTTCTCTTTTAGTGTTGTCAGCGAGAACAGAGCCCCCGGGAATATGCACCTTTAAAAATCAATTTCCCGAAAATAACTCAAATTTTTCCATCGCCGGAGTTTTTTCCTTGTGTGGCCACCCGGGGGCGACCCCGACTTTTCCCCACAATGCACCGATGTAAACAAACCCTGAAGTATTATTTTCGGGGGGCCCATTTTTTTGGGGGGCTGGGGTGGCGGTGGTGCCAAAATCTATAGAAACATTTTACGTAACTAAGTTTTGGGAATATTTAAAAATGCTGTTTTCCCAAAGGGTTGGGTTTAAAAATATTTATTATCAGTGATTCTGGAAGGGGCAATATTAGTAAAGGGGAAGCATTCATGATGTTTAAAAATTGGTCCCGCTGCTTGAAGGGGGAAAAAGCGGGGACCGCTGGGGTTGGGAAAGATAAGCTCGAACCCCCACCCCCAACCTCTTTTGTATTTTAAAAGCGTTATTTCCGTGTTTCCCCTTAGTTGAACTAGTTCTAACCCCGTTACGTGCCCTCTATTTTACTTAAACGGAATCCTTCCCTTTTCAATCCCACTTCCCATGACTTAATTTTCAAGGGGTAAAGGAGAACCCCCGACTTAAATTGCCAACCTCTTTATTTAACCTTTGCTTCTATGACGGACAACTGGGGGCCTTTTGCATTTTTGTCGGGTTGGCAGCGTGAAAACAGAGTGCCTGTGTGCACATTCCCCTTGCTCACAAAGGGCCCTGGATAAATGCCAAACGCCGGTCAATTTTCAGCAACCCCTCCAAATAAAATGTTTCGTAAAAGATTATATTTATTTCAAAAATGGGACTTTTTTTTCAAAAAACCCTAAACCCGCATAGTAATGAACCCAAAAAACTTCAAGAAAAAGAAACTAAGAACTCGGGCCTTAAATCCGAATTTTCATGGAATACCATAAAGGGGGTTTTGAACTTCGCATAAATTTCTTAGGTAATGAATTCCCGCTGAAAATTTAAACCTAACCTAATTAAACATGAACTTCTGAATTTCCTTAAAAATTTTATCCTTAAAAAACACGGGTTATCCTTTTAATGTTTTTCAAAATTTATAAATAAAAACCTTTCCCTAAGAAGCCAATTTTTTCCTTAAAAAAATTTTGGAAAAGTTAATTTTTGCCATTTTAAAAAAAATTTACATTTTATTTTTAATAAACGAAATTTTTTTTTCCTTGAAATTTTCCTTTTTCGATAATTTTTTTGGTAATACTATTGCATAATTAAATAAATAGGGAACAAAATTCTGTTATGAGAATTTTTTGTTATCCTTAGATTCAAATTTTTGGGTCTAACCTTTAATATCCTTATTTAGTCTGGGAGGTTTTCGCTTTAAA
The DNA here is from genome assembly GCA_016584305.1 of Chionoecetes opilio. NCBI lineage: Eukaryota > Metazoa > Arthropoda > Malacostraca > Decapoda > Majidae > Chionoecetes > Chionoecetes opilio. Next base: position 205 of record JACEEZ010012090.1, on the reverse strand, counting down.
ATTTCTTTTTAAATATTTTCGTTTACCTCAAATTTTGCCTTAAATTCCCTTTATTTTCCCTCGAACTCCAAAACTTTATTCCCAAACCCAAAAAATCTTCATTCAAAAATTCAAAACTTTCAAAAAAATTTCCCCCTTTCTTCGGGTTTTTAAATCCCTCTCAAAATTTTTCTTTTTTCATTTTTCCCTTTTTCTTCCCCCCAGA
>JACEEZ010012089.1:0-75316 GCA_016584305.1 Chionoecetes opilio | reverse complement strand
TCTTCTTTATAGAATAACGTGGACTGCATATTGCTGAAGGCAAATGTAAAAAAGTCGAACGAGTGTTAAACTTAATTTTAGAACCTTTTGCAAATCATCTTCTCTGTTACCAAACAGGTATTCACCGGGCAGGAGTTAACCCCAACCAAGCGGGGGTCGGCAAAAAGTTTCCAATAGCAAATCATGAGTTGGTTGTTGAGCAGCCTCCGCCAGCGCTGCTCAACAACCAGACTTTATGATGTGCTATTGAAGACTTTTTGCCGACCCGCTTGGTTGGGGGTTTTTTAGAGCAGCGAGCTAGCTATCCGTCTTCTTCCTTCAATAGACATCATGAGTCTGGTTGTTGAGCAGCCTCCGCCAGCCTGTGGAACAACCAGACGTATGATGTGCTATTAACGACATTTTTCCACCCTCCTTTGATGCATGTTTATGGGGCAGCGAGGGGGTATCGTTTTCCTTCAATAGAACATCATAAGGCCGGTGGTTGTTCAGCAGCGGTGGTGAAGCTGCTCTTTTCTCTCTCTCTCTCTCTTTCGCCATAGCTGCTAGCCGCTAGCCGTTTTTTGCCATCTTTTCGATCTCCTTATCCATTCTTTCCATATGACTATACCATTTTAGTACTTACCGATCTGCTCTCTCTCCAACAGGCTTCCTCGGTTGCCATGCCTCTCTCTGACATTTATTGTTCCTCATTTTTATCAAACTCACGGGTAAGTAACCCTTAGTCATTATTTTTTACAGAACAAGTTTTTTTCCTAAACATTAAAACAATAGTGCCAGGTGACTAGTTTTGTAGTATATTTCAGCATTGAACCCATAAAGTGTAATCTTATATCTAATAGGAATGAACCACATAAAACAACTATTAACCTGAATTTGTTTATTACTTGACCAGTAGATAGAAACTGTGGCTGGGACCTAAATGTGGCGGATTGGAGTTGTTGTTGTGGTGGTGTGGTGTGGTACTGGTATAGTAGTATGTAGTTAGTTAGTGGTGTGAATGGTGTAGTAGGGGGAGCTTTGAAAGCCTGGTACACTGAGAAGCGAGAGGGGGCGAGGGCTGAGTGGGCGGAAAAACGACTCCTTTATGAGTGAATGGCGGGGTGGTGGTGGGGGGTGTGTGGGGGGGGGGGGGGGGGGTGGTGGCCGTGGCTTTCCCAGTGTCCCCCTCCCAGCGATTTTTTAAAAAAGGCACACGGGGGGTGGTGTGGGGGAGGGGAGGTAAACACGTTGTAGCAGTGACACAGAGGTCGCCGCTGGTCGGGGGGTAGCCGGGGGAGGAGTCTTGTACTGGGGTGGCACTCTTGAGGGAGTTAACAAGAAAGACTTAATATTTTTATAGATTACTTATCAAGTTTTGACGGAGTGAGTGGGACCAATTCTAGATGAATAGTTGCTGTGGGTGGAGGGATGGTGTAGTGTTCACTGAGGCACCTATGTTACGCATGAGGTAAGGGGTAAGGGGTTAAAGGGGGGGTCAGTCAATGGAGGTGGTAGGTTGCTAATGGTAGTAGTGATTGGTGTTCTTGAAAACCATCTTGGTCGCCACACCAGGAAGAAAACTAGTAGTAGCAGTGGTGGTTGTTAGTGGTAGTATTGGATAAACCGAAACCGCGTCCAAACCAAACAACAGGCTCACCAAGGTCGGTCATTACGTATCCTCCCCTGGCTTTGGGAAAACCATGGAAAAAACACTAAGGAAGTTATCTGACCAGTCGTCTTGCGAATCAATATATTAACTGGTTTCCCAGAATTGTTCCTAAGTGGTGGCAGTGATCCCTTATCCGGGTAGCCTACAGATGAACACCAAGAGCCGAGTTGACGGAAACACTTCAGGCCACCGTGACAGGGTTTGTGGGGAGGAGGGGGAGGGAGGGTGTGGGGGAGACATCATAGCTCTCAAAAATATATACAGGGAATCTCTTTCACGCCCTCCTCCCCCCCTCCTCCGCCCACTGTCATAAAAAAAGAGTGGCCACTGTAGCTACTGTGAGGGCACCTTCCTGCCCTACACCAATGAACGGAGACATTACAAAAATTTTCGATCCATTTCCTTTCACAATCAAGTCTATTGACAAAAAACCTGAATGTATATGTCAAATTGTCAATAGAGAAAAACCCGATATAAACTAAACCAATTGGATGTAACAAAAGCAGAAGACAATAAGATTACAGCCACCCTTCTCGATACTCACACACTCTCCTCAACGCCCCACTGGCCTCTTCATGCAGGAGAACTAAACGTCTCCCCTCCTTCCCGCGAAAACCTTCACGATCTCTCCCTTCAGTCCTCATACCTCAATTCTAGTTCTCCTCTACTAAGAAACCCTGTGCCTCCAGTCTCCCCTCAGACATATCCAGTTGAGGGACATGGCTATGATCGAGGAGTACCTCCGCTCAGTCTCAAGACATGGACCCTTTGCCTCTTCACAAAACGCCTATCACCGCCTTCTGTCTCAACCCTCAGTCTCAGCTGAGACACATCCCTAATCCCTCCCACCTTCGCCTACCCCTCTCTCCTAATGACCTCCCAACGGCCCCACTGCCCCTCCTCTTCCCCCACTACCCATCTTTTTCCTCCGCGCACCCTCCCCCCTTCCATCTGATCCCCCCATGTCCTCTCCCCTCTTTCTTACTAACCTCTGGACCGTCCAGCTGTTTAAGCTCTCTTAACTACCCTTCCTCCTGGCGTACAAAAGATTCCCTTTTGTCTCATAACCCATCCCCCATCCCTGTCCCCTCGCCCCCCTGACCCTACTGACTGTACGTTACTTACTAAACTTGACCCCCACTGATATCGCTGATCCTGCTAACCTCTACTCGGCCGCTACCAATTCCAACTATCAACACACGCTAACCTATTCACTCTGTCTGTTCTTCATTGGAACATTTCACGACTTACGATCCCACAGAACAAGACCTTTGTTCCTTATTCTTGCTATAAGGCTCAAGTTATCTGCATCACAGAGACCTCTTTTACTCACCCTCCTGACCCATTTCCTCAATTTATGATGTGATCTCTCCCCCAACAAATACACATCCTCCTCTGATCAACCTACTGCTATAACGTCCATTCCTTTCCCCTTCCCTCACCGTTCACTCTTTCTCTGTGACCCTCCCATTCATATGCTTTGCTCATAGTGACATATGACCTCCGATGTCTGGCACATTCCCTTTTAGCATTAAATAATAAATCAATAAGTTCCAGCAAAATACAATCATTTGAAAGCCAAAAACAAGGTGTGATTTCTCTGGATGTAAAATAAAAAACTGATAAAGCAATTAAGCAAAGAGCACTTCCAAACCTGAAGACAAAACATGGGACTTCAGTTTCTAACAATCAGTAAAACGGCAAGAAGTCATACAGTTTCTTTCCACCCGAAGTCATCCAGGGTGCACCACTAATTCCAAGGGTGAAAGGCCCGGGCGGTGAGAAGCCTTCGATACAGAATCTAAACATAAGCTATAACGTGGAGTGTGATGGGCCCCTCTATTTTACTCGCCTTGTTACGCCAAACTTAATTCTAGTAGCGGAAACTGTTGAGATTTTAGTTTGATTCTCACCAATTTAAAGTCTGATTTCACTCATTCAACTCTTTTCCTGGCTTTCCATTGGCAAGGGGGGCAGCGTAAGAGGACCACACTGTATTATACAAAGTTTTGCGCGAGGAGAAAATACGGTACATACATATCTGAAAAACAAGTGCTGTTTAAGGTATAATAGATGAACATGTATAGGCACCATTGGTGAATGTTTATGTATAATAGATGACACATGTGGCACCAGTGGTGCTGTTTAAGGTTATAATAGATGACACATGTGGCCACCATTGGTGCTGTTTAAGGTTATAAAATAGATGACATGTGGCACCCTTAGTGTTGTTAAGGTATAATAGATGACAATGTGGCACCATGTGAGGTTTAAGTTAATAGATGACACATGTGCACCATTGGTGATGGTGAATGTATGACAGTATGTAGCTGCAGCGTAACGGAGTGATAGGATCTCAAATTGACTGTGTCCGCTGTCATTCAAATTGTCTAATAAACTTAGTGATTGTAACTAATGAACCTCAACAATCACCAATTTCATATGTATGCAGCTCGGTTAGGAGTATAGGCATAATATAAAAATCTTTTTCATACTATGTTGACAAACTGGATCTACATGTAACGCAACTGCGACCAAAATACATTATTCTGCCAAGAATTGGTGAGGCTGCTGCCACCACAGCACCGATGACTCAGAGTCAGCCAGGGCTGAGGGAAAGGATATAAAATAAAATTGTTAACAACAATTTACAGATAACACAGCCAACGTTCTCAGAGCAGTCCGGTTAGGACTGATGGCTGCTGGTTCAGAGGACCTTCGGACCAGGGCAAAGCCCTAGGATGCCCGGGCTGAAGGCAGGGCGGCCGGGGAGAGCAGGCCCACGGGAAACACGAGCAGGCGAGGCTTAACAGTCTTATGGCAGAACTAGAGCTTTCCTAAGGCGCTTTCTCATTCATCGTATGTGTGAGTATGAGAACACAACACAGACCCTGCACAGCAAGTGTTCAGGACCGCCACCGACAATGTTGTTCCGACCACTTTAAACAACCCGACCTTAACGTGGCGGAGGCGCCACAGAGGCTCGCAGTCACTGGAACTTTCCGTTTGGGGGGGTGGGCATCTCGTTTCCTGTACACTGCTCTCCAACACTATCCCTTCTTTTGATAATCGGGTCCCTCTTGGCAGGTCACAACCCTAGGCAACACTGCTGTCTCGGCTGGAGACAAGCGGTCTAGGAAGGGTGTACACGGTATGTACATGTGCATTGATGCACACTGCATCACACAGAACATGCAGGTGATATAGGTGTGGTGGAATGCAGTGAGACACAGAAACCCTTAAACTGAAAACAAAGAATGACTGACAAAACCATTTGTAAACTAGTGGCCTAAGGGAATATGAACAGATTTTAACACATGTTACAGCAATATCAAATTAGTCGGGAGGCGGTAGTGGAGTGGTTAGCGTCTCCGACTGGCGTTCTCGGTGAACCCCTCCCCCCGAGGGGGTTTTTTTCGACCCGAAGAAACAAAACCTTTCTGCACCGTCGAGTGGCCTAAGAACACACACTAGCCTGACCCATCAACTCTACCTTCGATTGCGAGTGCATCGCGAGGACACAGGGGCGGCATGAGCCGCTTAATCACAGGGAATAGCAAAATGTTAGAATGCACCGACCATTCCATAGGCTAATAATGGAACATAATTACACAACCGTGCAAGGGGTAAAAATTTACCAGCATATATCATAATGAAAGAATATTCATTTATAATGAGGGAGGTTTGCCGTGGCGCGGCGGGGCTGGGAGGCCGAGGATAAGATAATAGATACTTTGATCCCTATCTAGACAACTTTGCAGGTACAACTACAAGGTTATTGACTATACAAGCGACACCACGCCCGGAAGAACTTGGTGGCCTCGAACGGCTGACGATGCAGGACTCTGCAACGATAGCAAACAGCTCTACCTAACCGCGCCACCCTAACGGAGTGGCAGTGCCCAGTGACTGGGGCGGCCTGGGGGGCTACACAGGGGTCCTAGGTCAAAACTCGGTACAGAAGCATCAAACCGGTGCAGTGTGGACACACGCACACAACCAAGCACACGGCACGTCACATGCAGTACTGCCCACACGCACGCACACCTTCGTCACAAATGGTTTTGGGACCCGGGCGGGGAGGAGCGACCACGGCCTCGCCATTTCCCACCAAAACAAAAATCACCTCTAATAAATGGGGGAACAGAACAGAGACCCTACAAACATACACAACCATAAATCAAATCCAATCGGCCAGCCAGACTCAGAGTGCCGGGCGCCCAAGCCAGCCCGGGGCCTCCAGAGAGCAAAACAAAGCAAGGCAAGCGAGGTCAAGCTGGGGGGAGAGCCGCCGGTCTTAAGCTCAGTGTTCGCCTTTCTGGGATGTGGCTGGGTGGATGGTGTCGACGATGGCTCCCTCCGGCGGAGGACTCATGGTGCATCCCGCGGCATCAGGGACCCCGGCAGGGGACGCCCGGGTGCTGCCGCCGCCGCGCTGGAGGGCGCGGACATCTGATGATCGCTCTGAGCGCCGCTGGGCAGGACTTGTGGAAGGAAAGGACGAGTTAGCAAAGTAAGGGGAGTCAACGTTGCCTATCATGGGAACGTCACCTCTCAACCTATAGCGTGACGTCAATAGGGGAGCTTTTAAGGGAGGCTAGAGAACTTCATGGACTGGGGAGAAAGGTGTATGTAGGTAGTATTACGTACAGGAAACTCCCACGTGTAGTGTCTCACTGCCTCTGTAGCTTCCTATTCTTATCAATGATCAAATGCCTAGGCCAACAATAATACACTCGGGCTATCTATATATAATCAAGAACATACACATACAGTGGTCACTAAATGTGGGCAGGACATTAAAACCTTCACAAAAACAGACAGCTTTCAACAGACTATAGTATATCTCTGTGTGGGCCAAATTAATGCACCTAAACCTCCTTTAATGCAACTGGTAGTGTAGTGGTAACTCAGGCCGATGAAGACATCCGCTACTTTTGCCAGTTTTATTTGCACTGCCTTAATCATAGCAGACTGGCCAACTCAACAGGTTGGCCTCGGGGCCCCGAAACAAGACTTGAAACGAAATAATATATATATGAAACACTCACACAAACGAAACAATATATATGCAACACTCACACACACAATTATCCTTAAGTACAGGGTTAATAGTTATTAGATTACACGCATACACTACACTCCCCCCTGATCCTATAGATCACTATATTGACATAGTTGCGTAGGTCGGCGCTCCCGGGAACCCCGACGCAGCTGCGGTCTTTCTGGACTATCTGCTTCCTCCTCGATTGTGCCTTCATCCTCGGAGCCCCTCGCAGGGCCCGGCACCTGGATCAACAAGGCGTCGTCTTCCTCTACCACATCCGGCTGCTCTGACGCTGAAAGTTCCCCCGGGGTGGGCAATGGTGAAGTGACCAACCGCAGATCACGCACATGGCGAGGCATACCGTCAACCTCGACATTCTGGGGCGATACAAGTCGCGTCACCGTGCCCTCGAGGCTCCTGGAGTCGCAGCGCCTGCTGGGGTGGCGGATCCACACGCGATCCCCGACGCTATAGCGGTGCTGGTCGTCCGCCGACTGATTTTGCTGCCTCACCTCGTCGATGCCGAGCAGCCTCACCTCGTACCTAAATATCTGGTTGGCAGGGGCGGATGCAGCGTCGTTCCCTCGTGGCATCACGTTGTAGCGGTAAACCGCCTCTGCCACAGAACAACCTTTCCGCGCCAGTATAGTTTTCACCGTTCGATGGCATCGCTCTGATATACCGTTGCCTGACGGGACATGGGCACAACGGTATCGGATTGCTATGCCCCAGCGATTGGCGAACTCGCCGAACAAGGAGCTGCGGAAGCTGGTGGCGTTGTCAGTTAGCAGCTCCTTGGGCGCTCCTCGCTCCAAAAACACAGACTCCAGCTGCTCGGTGACGCTGGCGGTGTCTTGACGTCTGATGCCCCTCCAGATGGCGTAACGCGAGGGGCCGCAATCTATAAGAGTAAGGTAATGTTGATTATTGACATGACAGATGTCCATACTGACTCTGCCCCAAATTTCCGAGACTCCCAACTCCCCTTTTGCCATGTCTCGGGCGCCGGGTTCGATGGACTGACATTCACGGCATACTTGAATAACATCACGTCCCTGCTGCCGTTAAAACTGTGGGATAGAGTCTTTTGCAGAAATATAGCGTACGCTTGATACCTGGATGTCCGCTGGTCACGTGGATCTTGGCGATGTCCTGCTCAGTGATGGCGACGGCAGCTCCACATGCCAGCTGGTCTCTCTCAGGGCCAAGCCACCTCTTCGGCACCGAGTGAGCGCGTCAGCTTTGTTCTCGGCGGAAGACACGAACCTTATATCAAAAACTTAGGCCATATTCTTCAACGATGGCCCGCAGCGTCTCTAAACGCCTGCGGATCAGCATCTCGCTTGAGGCCTTGGTCTCACTCGTGCTTCTTTGACAAAGTGTCCTTCACCCAATAATACACGGTCCTGGAGTCTGTCATAATGGTTAACTTACTCATTTTCCAAGCAATGGCGAGATTCAGCCCCTTGATGACTGCATCCAGCTCAGCAAGGTTTATGTGAGAGCACTCATCCCGTCGCAACCAGCATGCGTCTTCTATAACGTCGCCGTTCACCTCTAAGAGTGCTCCAGCGCGAGAGAACTTGCATCTACCCACAACGAATTTTCATCACCCTTCACATCCCACCGTCCTCGGGCCGGATCTGATCTCTTCACCTGCTTCAATTTTTTCCTCGATCATAAAGCGCAGCTTTGAGTCGGTGACCTCATCTTCCCAGGAAGTGGTGGCCGCATTGGCACGCCTTTTCAGGTATGACGCCGCCACTCTCAGCCAGCCGCACACAGGCAGGTGACTTGTCAACTGCCCGCACAGAGAGAACACCGTCCGCCTCGTCAGTTTCTCAGGCATGTCTGCGATGTTGTTGTCCCGCTTCCAAAAGAGGCCTCGGCGCTCCCCCCAAACTCTCATGCCAAGCACTCGAGCTCCTTCGTGCACACGCTCGGCAGGCTTGCAGATTAGGCCGTGTCGGCTTAGGTGATTCTCAACTTCCGCTGCAGAGGCCACACTTTCGTCCACTAGTATGTCGTCCAGATACGGTGAGGCGGCGGAATTAATTCTCTTTATCCCAGCTCAGCACAGTGCTCAAAACCTTTTTCAGGACGAGAGGTGCGACGTTCAGCCCAAAGCCTAACCGTGTCAGGCAGTACCCCATTCCTCGAAACACCACCGTCTGGTATGACCAAAAGCGATGGTGGACATGAATTTGCAAGTAGGCTTTACGCAAATCCAGGAGAGAGACTCTCTGACCCCGTCTGCGCCACTCTCTAATTTTCTCCGCGCAGACGTCCGCATCGGCGGTGTGCACATCAAGATAAGAGTTAAGTTCACGAAAGTCCATCACTGGGCGTACTTTTTTCTTATTACGTTGCACAACAGCCATCAGGGGAATAGTTCCTCTCACTGGCCCGTGAACAACCTTACTGTACGGAACCAGCCAACCATCCTTGATCCATTGACACAGTTCATTCTCGTATTCCTGCCGGGCCGCTTGAGGCACGCGATACTCTGAAACTGTATTCTGCAGTCGCGGTGGCCCCCTGCCACTGCTCCACTTCCATGACACAGTCCACGTGCGGGCTTTCACGTCATATGTCACTCCAAAGTCCTTTTCATCAACGTCTCTCTGTAAGGCAGTTGCCGCCGCTGTCACGACCTCGGATTCCTCGATACCAAACTTTACGTCGTCCAACGAGCGCACTGTCACACCACGCAAGGCATGTATACCATTCATACCCATAACAAAGTCAAAACCAAGCGGTCTGGTTCGCATCACAAGCGCACTCATCGTCACTGACGGTCCCGAGAGCAGTTGGACATGCACCTCACCCATCCCCCTACACTCACAACGCTCACCGCTCATCGTAGTCATGCTAACGTTCACTTTCTTCCAACGAGAGCACGTGGGGCGTACACGATGCACCCCGTGCTGCCGGTGTCGACAAGGACGTCACACTTTACTCCATCAACAAACAACCGAACCGTCGGCAGGGCGCTCGTTACAGACAGTCCGGAGAAGAAGCTGGCGCCAGTGCTACCTCTCCCGAGCCGTTTCCCGGGCACGATGAAGCAATGTGGCCGAGCTGCCTACAGCTGAAACAACGCACGTTGCTGCGGCTTCCACGGCGCCCGCCGCGCCGGCCAGACAGTCACGGGCGTAGTGATTCGGTTGGTTACACACATGACACACCACACTAGTCGACGCCGGAGTTGTCCTGTGCGATCGCCCAGAGCCATCCAGGGGTGTTGTCGTCCCGGCGCCAGCGACCCCCTCTAAACCCGGACGGCACGTGCCCGCTCAAAACCTGAGTGATATCCAGGTCTTCTAGGCGTGAACCGGCTCTCAGGATGTAGCTGACTGAACTAGGAAGACCCGCCACAAAAGCACAGATCAGGCCATTGTCAGGTATTCCTCCAAACAGGGCAGCCAGGCGGCGCAGGTCGGCCAAGTACACGTCAACTGACTCACACACTGAAGCCGGCGAGTGACAAACTGCTCGTAGGGGACAAACTTTTCCGCGGCGAAGGCGGAGATGAGCGCAGCTTTTATCTTGCTGAAGTCGTTTTTGTCTGCGCTGTTGAGCTGCTGGTAGACTGAGAATGCGCCTGCAGTGAGTCGAAGAGGTACGACGGTGTGTAGCTCAGTAATCCCTCGCAGCCGGCACACCAGCTCCAGCTTCTCCAGCCATTCTCCCCTGCATGTAACGCTCCGTCGAACTCTGGTATCAAGCGGAGGTCCGTCGCCAGGCCATCTACACGGGCGGCAGAGTCTTCAGGCTTCATCACTGGTGACTGTGAAGGGGCCTCGATAGCTTGTAGTGGTAACTCAGGCCGATGAAGACATCCGTTACTTTTGCCAGTTTTATTTGCACTGCCTTAATCATAGCAGACTGGCCAACTCAACAGGTTGGCCTCGGGGCCCCGAAACAAGACTTGAAACGAAATAATATATATATGAAACACTCACACAAACGAAACAATATATATGAAACACTCACACACACAATTATCCTTAAGTACAGGGTTAATAGTTATTAGATTACACGCATACACTACACATCACCTTACACACTTTTTGAAGTGTGTACAAGAGTAAGGTGGATGCTGTGGACATGAGAGCAAGATCTACATAGGGAAGACAGTGTTGGAATGCTTGAAGGAGCGAGGGGATGAGAAATTGAATGGAGTAGTGCGAGAGTGGAGGGAAGACAGGAGTAAATGGAGATTTATCTGTCGTTTATCTGACTAGATTCTTCCCCAGCAGCTTGGCCCTTCAGTCTGTCCCCCTGCCCACCACACCACCACACTTCCTCACCACCACACCACACCCCACCACACTCCCTCGGGTCGCTGCTTCCTACTGCACAGAGAAGAAGGGTCCCACGATGTGCACAGGTGTCCCCGAGTGGGGAGCCTTGCCGGGGAAGCTTGATCACGGAGCCCGTCTGCCGCTGGAGGTCACGCACTTCTGACCTCCTTGCCATGCTACCGATGTGGCAGACGAGGGGAGANCTTTTTGAATTCCTTGTTTCTAGTTCTATGTAATTAATTACAATAACCTTAAGTTTTTTTATTTTTATTAAGTACTTATAAAATTAATGAGAAAATACACAGCCTAGTCTGCAAACTGAAAACGACTAGTGTCAGAAAAGTGCAACCTTAGTACATAACGTGATGTAATTGATTACAATGACATCATTACAGAGTCTGATAAGAATTACAATTACCGGAGTCCAGACAACACAAACAAAAACAAAACCACGTACTAAAAAAACTCACTTCCTCACAACCTCACTCATTCACAGATGCTCTCATTCACTTGTTTGCTTACTCACTCACATGCACGTAACACACTCACTAATTATCATATGACGCATGTAAATAATACTATTATTGCTACACCGAATTATAACAATTATTTCCATAGCCTTTATTAATAGATTAACTGTAATTTCCGGCGATTCAGCCGAACACACTGTCTATATTTGCCACAACAACTTATAAATGCATTCATTAATTACTGAAATTAATTAATTACTGGCAAACATTAATACAAGCACGATGTATGAAATGCTTACCTATTGTGTGTCTGGTAACGAGATCTCAGCCTCCTGTTCAGTGTTCACCACTGAATCCTTTGACGCCGCAACATCCCGGGCTAACTTGTTATTGAGCCGGTGAGCGGTAAGCATCAGACTCAGACAATCAGACTCCGCGCTGTCTGTTGAGCATGCTACTCGTACGACGTGTGGTACTGTATATGGGTAGCCTATATATATATATATATATATACGTATATATATATATATATATATATATATATATATTATATATAATATATATATACGTATATATATATATATATATATATATATATTATATATATATATATATTATATATTATATATCTATATATATATATATATATATATATAATATATATATATAGTTATATATATACTATATATATATATAATATATAATCATGTAAAATTTATCATATTGTATATATAATATTAAGTACATCTATCATATATAGCTATAAACTTATATATGATATATATATATAAATCTATATCTATATTATATATTATCTTTATACTATCTATATTATATTATAATTCAAAACATGCTGAAAGAACCTGTTTCCATTTGGGCTTAGTACTATTGCAAAGCTACCTCTAAGCATAAATATGCAGCCACAACGAACCTTTAGTGAGTGAAGACATTAGGAAACCTGCCTCATCACTTCATCATCCCTGCTTGAGTACCGTCTGGACATCAGGTTCCTTCTCCTGGTTGTTGTGCATCAGACTCAATATTGGATGGTTACCTGCTCTCCAGCTCGTCTTAGCCTGAAAAAGTTACTCGAAAGTAATGAATATAGAATATGCAGTTCACAGATGCACTCGCTTGACTGAAAAAAGACATTTTTTGAACTGCTATTCAAAAACTAAACCCAATGTCCAAGAGACAGGAGAAAAAGGACACATTAAAATCCAAAAGAAAATGCCATTACAGCATTTAGCATCTCACTTTACCGGTGGGGTACGCCGTATAAAAAAAATTCTTTTTTCAACTTTTGGCATGCCTTTTTTCCTATGTAAAATGGAATTCTAAGAAAATTTTTAAATCTCCCCCCCTTTTTGGCTTTGAGCAATTCTTGCTATGCAAAACCGCACTTTTATATGCCCCTTACGAATAATGCTTAATGATACGCAGTGCCGGGGTTTGGCCCTGTTTATTGCATCATGCCCAATTATTTCCCAAAATGACTGCGTGGAAAGCTTTTTCTGATCAGTTGTTTCATCAGGCACTACATCACATGTCACACCCTACTTTTGGCCTAGAACTGTCCTCATGCCCTTTTTAAACCTAGCAGGGCTGGTCCCCCGGGTGGTGGGCCCGACCCCGGGGAAACCGTCTCTGGCCTGCTGCCCCACCCTGCTGCCGCACCTCTGTCACCTGCTTCACGCCTTTGGGTGCTCGAGTGTGGATAGAGAACTCCGGAACCTCGAGGCTTGACCGGGGATCTCCTGGATCTGACCCCCGGGCAGTAAAAGGAAACCGGCCGTGCCCCGGCCGGGGCTCCCACTATCATGTCGCAGCTGGGGGGGTTGAAAAAGTTCAGTTTGGGGGTTTGATGCGGGTCTTACCTGGTGCCCCCTACTCCTCGCCACCCTGGGCTTAAAAATCTGGTCAGGGCGAACCTGCGGTCGCCTGACTCTGACTCGCCATCAGCGGGGGAGGACACTTCTGAGGGGGCAACCACCTCCTGTCCCCCCTAGAAGGTACAGCTTTTGGACCTTCTTGGGCTGCACCTCATCATCACTGACTGCGTGGGATGTGCTTGGGGCCGTCCTCAGTCTGTGGTCCCCTTGATTAGTGGGTTTGAAGTACACCTGCAGGCAGACTTGACTAGGATTTCCAGGTTTCGTTTTTTGCCGTCAGTCCATGCTTTCTGGTCCACTGTACACAGCGACTGAGCTGGGGTGAACCATCGGGGGATTGGGACCCCCCCTTGCCACACTTGATCCCTGCAGTGGGGGGGAACGCCTCGCTTCACCCCGGGAACCAGCGGGTAGGGACCTGCTGGTCAGGGGACATTTTTCCGGGATATACTTCGGTATCTCGGGGAATCTTCACCGCCTGGCACTCCTCTAAACTTGCTTTTGTACGCATCTCTTCCGTTTGGACACAGGGGGCGCACTGGACCCCGGAAAAAGGGGGTAGGCCCTTCGTGCTGGTGATGGGGTGGCGCGGGGGAAAACTCGTTTGTGTGCAACACGCATAACTCCGAGAGCTTGCGTCCCAGCTCTTCTCCAAAGGGGCGTGATACCACCCTTCCCCCCGTGTTGGCCCTAGTTGATCCCCCTTTGCGTCGTCAGTAGTCGGTGGGTCGTTGTCCCCCACAATCATAGAGACCTAGCCCCTTTTGAACGCAGAATTCTCAGGTGGCAGGGGGCCCTCTGGTACAAAGTCCAAAGGATTTTCCCAGATGGCTCCTCTTCACTGACACATGCTCCTCCCTGATCAACCTTGGGTGCATTTTCCCATAGCTTCGGGCCCATCGCCCTGTCTTGTCCTTCCCCCCCTCGAAAACTCTACCCAAACTATTTTGGTAACCCTGGTCTTCCCCTGGTCGGGCCCCTTTGGCCGATCCCATGGCATCCTGCCTGGCCCTCCTCACTTGTTGGACGCAGCCGGTAACATGTCTGGAGAAAAGTGGCCGTCAGCGATAAGGTCCGGGGGAATCCAAAGCCAAGGAGCAGCAGCAGTGGGGGAACGTCGAACCGGATGTTTGCCAGCGCCGGGTTCCCGGGACTGGCTTGTGTTTTCTTTTGCAGCTGGCCTGCCCAATACTGCATCACAAGGGGTCCGGGGCCCCAGCCTCTCCATGACTCGGCTCCAGATGGCGCCTCCTTTGCTCCCCCTCTTTCCTCTGATGGCAGGGTGAGACTCCTCCGCCCCATCCTCAGAACCGGTGATTCACCTGGCCCAGGAACTCTGCTCCTGCGCTCAAGAATCTCCCTTTTCTCTTTTTCTTCTGCTTTTTCAGCTTAGCCTCCTTTTCCACTGCTTTCTCTTTGCTTTTTTCACTTGTCTATGCGTCTCATTCTTGTCTACCCCTGTCTCATCATTGCACTCTCCCCCCCAAACTTTGTCCTTGGGTAGTAACCCCACCCCAGGCCCCTAAGTGGGGATTTTGCTGGCCAGGGGGTAGTCACACTGCCGTGTGCTCTTCTGGCAAGTTTTGGGGTTGGGGCATGGGTTCCTGGGCCTTGCAGAGGAAGATGGGGTTTGAGGGCGGGCCCTTATGTAAAACAGCCTGTCCTATTCTTCTCCACGATTCCCTTTTCTGCTTTGGGTTTTGCTCTGTCTCCACCACTTCCTCCCTTTCTTCAAAAATTATCTTCCTTCTGGTAGGGCCGGTCAAACCCCATTTGGGGGTGCAAACGGGGCGTTTGATTTCTTCCACTGGGAAGCAGCATGGGGTAAATCCTTCGTAATGTCTCTCACGGGTACCCCCGCTTGTAAACACCCTCCTGGATCCCCGCTGATTTTTTGGGGAAAGGGATTCCCCTCTTCACCCCCCGATCGTGGCACCTCCTCTCAGCAAACTCTCGTCCACCGCCAAAAGGGGGCCCAAACTGGATCCGAGCTCTGTCTATTTGCGGGCTTCGACCCCGGGTTTTTACAAGGAAAGCCACCGAAAAAAGACATCAAGATTGATGATAGGTGCAAATGGCCGTTCTTTAGCGGGCAAACTTTTTTTTGTATAAAAATATAAAGTCTTTTTGCATAGCAGATGCTCAAACAAAAGGGTTAAGGGACAAACCACCCTTAAAATAAATTTTACAAAAGAAAACCCTCCCAAAATTTCGAATAATCTATATTTCATTTTATAGGACCTGGGCTACCCTACCTGAGGAATCGCCCAAAACCCATATATAGCCCCCCCCACTAAAAATTTCCCACCACACTGTACCTAAGGTACGGGAAAATATAAAATATGTTACATACTTTTCAAAACCCCCACACACACACACCGCGCGGGCGGTTGATAACTTTTTCGGTCTCTAAATCTGTGGGTAGGGGGCGAACCCCTCGCGCCCCCGGGGTTTTTTTCACTTGACAAATTCGGGCGGTTACTGTCCCCCTTGAGCAGGGGGGGGGGTGGGGTGTGTGAGGTCCCGCATTGCCCAAAAAGATCGGTAAAATGACTCCAAGCTCGCACGGGGAAGGGTGAAACGGGCGACGGGGCCGCTCCGTGGAAAAGCCCAAAGGGGAATGACACACACCCCCACAAACCGATTTTAGAACTTAAAATTTGAATATCATTTTTTTAGTTAAAATGAGAGTCTGAGCCTTTTTGTTAGTCGGATATCCCGATTTCCCTCTGCACGATCCATTTCTAGCCCCGCCCGCAACGGCGAAAAACAATCTCTCGAAAATTAAAAAGATGACCTTCCGTTTAAAGCCGTACGGGGTATCAATCCATCCAGTCGGATTCTGCTCATTCCCCCTCTCCCTCTCTCCCATATGCTTTTCCTTTCCCCCTCTTTCTTTTTTTCTTTTCTTTTTTTTTTTGCCCTCCTCTTTCCCCGCCTCTATTCCCCTTCCCCCTTTTAAACCCTCCCCCAGACAAAGTCACGATACATCACACCTGGTGGGGCGTGTGGTTGTGTGTGTGTATTGTGTGTGTCCCTAGTTTGTCCCCTCAAAAAGGAGAGGTCTTTGGTAGGGTGAGTACATCTCTCCTCTCTCTCGTGCTACTCCCCCTCCCCTTTCCTTCCACACTATAAAAATTTGGCGAATTCCCCCCCCACTCCCTACAGGCTTAATGACATCCTGAGTCCTTCCATGCCCCAATCCCCAAACAGGGGAAAGAGAATGGGGTGTTTTGTTTTGTGTGTGTGTGTGTGTGGGGTTGTGGTGGTGGTGTTTTTGGTTGTGTGTTGGCAAGTTTAAAAATACTATAAACCACCGCCTCGTCAAGATAAGTCGGGCTACTTTTTTTTTGGAAAAAAGGTTCATGTTTTTCAAAAAATCTATCTACTTCTGCCAAGAATTACGACAAAGATTTTGTTCCCTTTGGAATATTGCAGTCTTAAGGATATTAAAAAAGCCCAAACATCTTAAGTTTTTCTTGAATATATACTGTAGGGTTGGAACAAAAAAAATTTTTCAACTTGAATTCCCGGCTTCATGTTTTTTACAATTATTAAAGGGTTGGTCACGGCAGAGGCGGCGTGATGTTTTGGGTAAAGGACCGTTGTACAGGATATTGCTCAGTGGAATGATACTGAGACCAACAATATGGCTGTACGCCTTACAGTTTTTGGGCAGTACCGGGCCTTGAAAAACCCAGTTGCCAAGATTTTTCAGATCCTTTTTAAAAGGAGGACGAAAAATCCTCGTCCAAAGAATTCCTCAATTATTTTAAACTCTAGGGGCCATTGATTTAAAAAGGCGACATTTTGTTTTTTTAGGAAAAAAGGGGCAAATTTAAATGCTATTGTTTGTTAAGTTTTTTAATTTTAAATGTTGGTTAGTGCTATTTTTTTTAAATTCCTTAACTTTTGGCTTGCTAACCTTTGGTATCATTACGTCCTTAAACTCCCCCCTCCTCCGGGCACCCCCCTGTTTAAACACTGTCATCAATTTTCCCTTTTCTTTGAAAATTCCTTAAATTTCTGGCTTTATTTCATCTTTTTCCCACTGCTTTTTTGTTTTTCATCTCCTTTAAACCTTCTCACCTTGTCTTCATTGATCTGTTCCTTTTCCCAAATATATACACCCTCCTTACTCTTCGCTTTTTCCTGTTTTTTCTTACCCCTATATGGTACAGGGCTCTGTGTTTTCCCCTTCCCATCTTTTTTCCCTTCCTCTATTTTTTTTAAACTTAATTGCCGGGTTCCTTTATTGTTTTTTCCTTTTTTCTGAAAATTATCCAGAACTTACACTTTCACCTGTTTTGTCAATTTTTTTTATTTTATTACCTTGTGTTTATTTATTTTTTTTTTTCTTGTGTTTTTCCCTTCTCTCCCACCCCTTTGCCCAAAACTTTGTTTTAAAAGGGCTGTTTGCACCCCATATCCTTTTATAATCATTATAAAAATTGTAAAATGGAAACTATCAGTGTTATTTTTTTCTCCCTTTAATATGTATGTTTCCTCCCCCCGCTTTGCACCAACGTCATCTCATGTCCTTCCCCCCTACGGTTTGCTTTTTTTGCATGTTTGCTGCTTTGTAAAAAAATAAAACTAAAAAAACAATTTTCCTACCGTAATTTTTCACTCCCCCAAAAAGGGGCTTTTCATTTTTAAAGATCAAAAAAAAAATTTTTATTGACTTTAAAAAGTGTAATCATAAAAAATATATATAGTTTTAAAACTTTTTAAAAAATTTAAAAACATTTTCCAATAAAACCCCCAAAAACAAATATTCTAAGGCTAAATATTTAAATTATCAAAAATAGGGCTTTTCCCTCCCTCTCATTTTCTTCCTTTTTCTTTTCTTATAGTCCTTTGATATACCTTAACCCCAAAAAATTAATCGAACTAATTAAAAAACAACTGTAAAAACCCAAATTAGGCCATTTTTAAGCTATTCTAACGACCAATAAAGTATTCAACGTAATCTACCCCCCCTCTACTAAACTGTATGCAGTCTACAGAAAGAAAACATTCAATTTCTATTTAGGAAAAATAGAAAATTATAAGCCTTGTTTTGACCGCGGCACTATTTGAATATAAAAAATCCTAGGCCGATATTTAAGTCACTAGCACTCTAAGATGATAAAGAACACTTTAAACTTTCTTCTCTTTGCACATATACTACTATTGGGGCAGCTGTTGAGTTAAAGGGTTTTAATGAAAGTCTTAGAATTACAATCCTCCAAATTGGCTAAAGACGTTTTTTTCTTTTCAAGTTTTTGCATTCATTATAAATATTTTTTATATATTTTTTTTTAGACTCAATGGCAAGCGCATTGGGATTCTACAAAATATGAGTAATTGCTGCCTGTTAAACCCTCCCTTTTGAAAGGGACGACTTTGAAAATCTTCAAAAAATTATTTTAAGCTCTTTTTGAAAATTTGGGGAGCATATTTTTCATTAAATTTTCCTCAAACGATTAAATTTGGAGGTAGATACCATGCTTTCAAAAAGTATACCGAACTTAAGTCTTTTATCCTTCTTTTGGTGAATGGGGGAGCATAAAAAAAGGGATAAAAAGATTTTTTTTTTTTTTTTCCATTTTCCAAAATAAGGGCCCCCTCAGCTCATTCTTTTCACATATATTGTAATGTCAATGATATGCCCCATAAAAAATTTAAAACCCGTCAAAAATTAACTGAATAGAGGGTAACAAAAGGGAAAATAATACAAAATTTTAAGTTCTGCTCTCAATTTTTTTACAAAAAAACCCAAAAGGCAGAATGGAAAAAGAAAAACATTTCCGAAGATAAAAGTGTTTCCTTTTTTTGTCGATAAACGTTTTTTGGTAAGGGGGGAAATCTCTGGAAAGTAAAATTTTCCCCCGAAATCCCCGGGTTTTGACAAACACGCGGCTTTATAGTCCTCCCCTGTACCCCCCCCGCCTTATCACCGCCCCGGGTGAAAAAAACATCGCTTTACGGGCCTTTATACGGCCTCTCTTTTCTCCTTCTCCTCCAGTACTACCTCCAGCAACCACAGTACCCCCCCCCGTCCTGTTAATGCTTATAAGCATATTTTTTGTGTGGTATGCCCGTATTCCCCTAGGATTTTTTGCTAAAATTGATTTTTTTTCGTTCTGGTTCTATAGTATCAGATTAACAGAAAAAAAATGGTCCCAATTTTTGACCCCTCACCCCCTTTTTTGGGGGTCATTTTCCCCTTTTTGGGACCCCCAGGATTGGTCTCTGGGACAAAGCAACAAATTTCAAAATTTTCTTTGTTTCAGACACTAACTACTGATTCCTACTAAATTTCGATGCTGATGTCAAAGGGCTGATTCTAAAATTTTTCTATCACGTCCAAATTTGGAAACCCAAAACCCCTTTTTTCGTTGTTTTTTTTTCCCCCCCCTTCTATTACGAAAGCCGTCTAAGCTACTTTTTTCCCTGCCCCCGTTTTTTTGCAGGCAATACTTAAATAATGTTAACATGTTTCTTTCCTCCTTTTTCTGGGTTAAGACAGACGTGGGTTTTTCCCGGGGGAGTTACCACCCTGCCCCAACCCTCTACCCAAAACGCGTTATATTTTTGCGATACGTCCGATTTTGCGATACTGTCAAAATCGGAAAGTAAAAACATCGTTTTCATTGTCCTATTTTAAAAGTCCTCCCCAAACGTTTGCGCAAACACTCCTAGCATTTTCAGGGGAGTACGGGCAAGCCCTTCTTCAGCGCTACACCTATTTCCCTTTTATCCTACTTTCAGCCAATTTGACGAGTTCAACTACAGCTTTGGGCCGGCATGGAAGACTGTCGTGGAACATACACGCCTTTCCCAATTTCCATATTTTTTTTCAAATTTCAGAAAGGGGGGACAATTTTCGGGGATGACTTGTCCCCTTTTCTGTGTTTGCCGCATGATATGGGGAAAACATGCAGCCGGTTGGGGGGGAAACATTTCCCTTCCAAATTCTTTGACCGAAACAGCTCCCCCTTGATGGGAGGTTGCTGGACCTTTTTGAAAGTAACATACACCAAATCTCCAAAGCTTTCACCGCTTTGGGGCCGTATTGACCACTCGGAGGATGAAATGCACCCCCAAATGCTTTGAAGCATCAAAGGCAGGGTCATCACATCAAGCTTTAGGATGCTCTACCCTGTTTCTTTGAATTCCTTGAATCTGCCTCCCCAATCAGCCCGAAAGTTGTGGAGTCCAAGAAGTCCTTGACTTTGCGACGGCCAATACCTCACTCTTTCAAGATGCTTTTTCCCGTTTTTTTCCTTTTCCTTTTTCCTTATGAAATTCAAATATTAAAACTATCGTCGGGGCGATAAGATCAAGAAAGGGAAAAGGGGTATCAGTGTCGGGCGACCATAACGCAATCTTTCTGGCAGCACCACAGGCTGTAAAGGGAAATTTTCTTTGGGTTTTGGAATCAAATTTTCAGCCCCCTTCAGGTATGGATAAAATAAAACCTAGTCCTTGATATTATCGTAAACCGACAACGACACAATGAATCTTTGCTTGCGAAAAAGTCAAACATCCTTGGCCAAACACTGTGACTTCCCCTTTGTTTTTGATGCTGAAAATACCCCCAATGGCATCTTTTAGCTTCATTTCGGGATCTTTGACTCAATGGTGTGGGTTTTCGCTTCTGCCGGGCTTGTTTTTCAACGCGATCCCAAATATCGATCAAACACAAAACGCCCCTCATCATAGCTTGTCACATTGTCTCTAGCTTTTTTGAATGCATCCCAAGGTGTAAACTTCAGCATATTTTTGGGGTCTTTTGCTAAACCCAATACAAACCCCTTGCATCAATGATGAGAACTTTAAATGGGGGTCTTCCTCCTTGTCTGGTATGGAGGGAACCAAAGGGGTTCCCCGTGGGATCTTCAACTGCATGCTCAACTGGCCTTTTCAGTTGGGTTTACAAAAAACTATCAACAGCCCGAAGCGGGGCCTGTTCATCTCGTACTTGCCAAATTTTTTCCTCGAATTTTGGCCCAGACCTGGTCGCTTCCCCGCAAAGAGAAATCTCCCCCGTAAATTACGATCCCCACGCATTTTATGACTTTTCTCCAATGCGTATTTTGATTTTTCCATCCAACTTGAGAAGCTTCAACTTTTTACTTTTTTCATCTTTTCCCACCGAGAATTTTTATGTGGTAGTCAGACGTTCACAAAAAGAAATCCTCGAAAACGCTTTTGAAACCCTTTTCTGCATAATGCAAATATCATGCTTTGCTACCTCTGGCACAAAAGCTGATGAAACTAAAAATTTTCAAAGGTGTCTTTTTCCTCTGAAGGGTTGTCTGTGCAGTGCAACCTATTTATTGACGGATCTTTATGGCATTCTCCGGGGCCTCAGGGAATCTGTCCAAAAGCTGGTAATGCCTTGCGTTTTGGATGACCTGAAAATTTTGGGAAGCTCTCAAGATACTCGTCACGATCCCGGGGAGGAAGGTGAGTGTTGACGATCGATTGAGAGCAGCTTCATTCTGCTGATCCTACCCAACCCCCCGTTCCCTTTTGTTTCTTGATTTTTCCCGTTCGAGTCCTGTCGTGGGGGAGATTCTGAAAGGGGATCTCTGATTTTGCAACAACAAATCCCGGACATCATCATTCCATGTTTCAGGCTCATTATCTTTCCCGCTTCTTTGTGCAAATGGACGGGATCAGTCGAGCGTAATTTAAAGATCCCTGCGAAGAATCTTGATCGGTTTTCCAGGAAACAAGATACTCTGCCATCCCCCGGGGGAAACTGACGAAAAGAAGAAGCTTTCTACTTGATCGAGGTATGCTGAAAGGGTTCTCAAAATCTCCCAAAGTTTTCATCCCCCTCCATGGCTTTACATTTCCAGCGTACCTATCTGACAATTCATGTCCCTTTATCATATCGGGTTCGTGAATAAGCTTGTCCTTGAAAACTTGCCCGGCACTAACTGGGGCCTTTTTAAAAAGTGGATAATATGACTCAAACCGCATCATCATATTGGGTAGACTGATTGTGATGTGGTTTCGATGCCCCTTTTGTATGCTTTGGGCCCCTGAAATCCCCGAAGGGCTGCTGTGTGATCACCACTTCAAAGGACTATATCCCCCGCCCCTCATCGTTTTCCGAAGCATGTAAAAGCAAAAGCAAAATGGGACTCCTGCCCTTAGGGTCCATTGGTGTCCCCAACTGTGCTGAATTTTTTTTTTTTAAGCAGGATATGGGCCAGGTCCATGTTATCAAAATTTTTCTCTGTGGCCCTGACCGTGGCAGAATTCCCTGGCTAACCGAAGAACAGTGTAAAGATCCCATAGTCCGGGGTGGGGTCTTTAATAATGGACGTCACCTCTACATTCGTGCGGTTGGGCTGCGGTGACTGGGAAACACAGAGATTTGGTAGCAGCCCCAAGTTGGCATCACATCTTTCTTTACCAATTTCCCTGGGTTGGTTTTCTTGTTCCCTTACGATAGTTACGTCGACTGGGGTGCTCTCATGGGGCACTCTTCCATTTCCTTTGCATTCCTGTCCCCGTTTTTTGTTCCTTCGCTGCCCCGTTTCATAATCCACAAACATATCCGTGCCACTCAGTTCCAAGGGGTTTGCAAAATGCCCAGGGGTGAGTGAGTCTTTGCTCAATATTCTTCCTCTTTTCCCTTTTATAACCGATAAACTCATGGGTGGTTTTTTATGACTGTTCCTCACCATGTTCACGTCAAGGCCAAGACTTTTGTGAAGAACCCTTTTTTGGGGTTTTAAGTGGGCGGTTCTAAATCTCCATCTTTTTCTTGCTGGAAAAGACACCCCTTGCCATGGAAGGTTTCCCTTTCCCCTCGGGGGTGTCTTCCCGGGGTCAATATTTTCGTCGCAAAAATTTTCGGCCTTTCTTTACAAAGTTTGGAGCAAAAACCACCAGCCTCCCTTTATCCCTGGGGAACCTCTGCTCAAAATCGTTTCCCCAAGTCATGATGTGAAGTAGTCCTTTCCAATATACCCCAGCTAGGGTTTTCAACAAAATTCTTTCACGCCCTCTAAATGACAGCAGGGGAAAAAAGATTGACAGAGGGTTGGGGCTGTTTTTTCGGAAAGGGCCGTTTTTTTCTTTGTCTGATGTTTCACCTGGCGATCATCCGAGTATTTTTACGGAAAGGCATGAAACGTCGACAGTTTTTTTTCCCCTCCTGGGTTTTTGTATTCCGGCCTTTGACAACATGGGGTACCAAAGAGGAGGGGGCTCCAGAAGAACTGGGTAAACGGTTTTTAAATTACTGAAACTGCCTGTAAACGACCAAAGCTTTTTTTGCGCATCTCTTCCCAGAAGGTTTGGGGACTTTTTCAGGTGACCACTATCTCATCATCATTCATCTTGAGGGCCTGTAATCCTGGCCTCGTGACTGCATGGGGGCACAAGAGGTCAGGGTCATTCCCTCTTAGGTTTTGACAAACTTCACTTTTGGAAGGCGCTCGCTGATGATCTTTTGAGGTATTTCCGATAGTTTTCATCTCATTTACTCCCACGGTATCTTTTCAAAATGAAATAGGCATCATTCCCCACCCCTGCTCATGTAACATCCTCGTCACTCAAGTTTTTGAAAAAGCAGGGCCAATTTTGTGCATCAAACGACGAATGAGTGGCCATTACTGTGATCTGTCCTCTTGATATTTTCCCGTGGGAGAGCGCAAAAAGTCCGTAAGTGCTTTTTCAAAGCTTATGGTCGCCGGGTTCTTCAAATCCGCTACTGAAACCTAAAATGGTCACTGGGTTTTCTTTTTCTTTATCTGTAGGATGGTTTTTCCCCCTTGAGCGTAAGAACCGGTGCGTGGCCTGAGTCATTCTTTGGGGCGAAGTCAAAAGTTTTAAAATGACCACTTTTTCCTTTTGGAAAAGTTTTGACCGCTTTGGGCCCAACAGATCCCACGCACTTGAAGGGCGCCCCGGTCCTCGTGGGCGCAGACGGTAATCGTTCGGGACTCTTCCTAAGACGTTCAATCTTGTTCTTGTTGACGTTGTTTTTTCCGCATGCACTATGATACCCACGTACTTGAGTTTCTCCTTCATTTAACCTACAAGTAATTTAGTATCTATGAAAGTACTTTCAACACCAAAAAACAAATCCTCTTGACGTGTTGTAAAATTTCATCTTCATACCGGATTGTTAACCTCGTTCTTTGATGTGGGCCCTTTTTTTACGATCACGCAAACTCCGTCCTTCCCCCCGACTATTGGCGTACTACCACGATCTCATTCACAGGGTATATCTGACTGGCTCAAAACTGCTTCTTCAAAATGCCTGAAAAAGAAAAAAAAGGGTTAGACCCCATACTCTGAACCGGAATGCTAAAACTGAACCCGGGAAATGCTATAAGGACACTTTCCCTTTTCTTTTTTTAGTGCTATAAATCGACTCGGCATACCCGAAAACCTACAAAAAGGGTACTCAAATTATGAAAATCGGTCATTATTGGGGGAGATAGGGGCTGGTCTGCCGGGGGGGCCCCAAAAGGGGAATGACCCACAAAGGGGTAAGGGTCGAAAATTGGGGCCCCACTTTTTCTGTTAATCTGAACTATAGAAGCCAGAACTGCAAAAAATTATTTTGCACAAAAATCCTGCGGGGCCTTTTTCCCAAAAATTACATCCCCACTATAAAAGTAAAGGGAAAGGGGGGGGCGGGGCGGGGGGGGAGGTAAGGTGCTGGGTGAGGCAAGGGTTTGGGGGGAAACACGACCTGGGGTCCCCTTACCTCCCACGGGCAGGATGATGAAATGAAAAAAAACAAGTCCCTCCCTTTGGGGCATGCGCAGATGGAAGATAGAACACTTATACTTGGGGGCCTCGTTATACCTTTGGCGGAACGAGGGGTCCAAATAATTTTTCTTCCATCTGCGCGTGAAGGGGGGCTTAATCGGGGTGGTATAACGGGCTCCATAGGTAATGTTTTACTTTTCCCTCTGCGCATGCGCCCAAGGCTGTGTCTCGTGTCGAGCGAACCAACAGCGGCTAGATGTACGATAATTCCTTTTCATTCATCCTCCCCCGCGTGGAGAGGTAGGCTTCCCCGGGCTGCCCACCCCATGGGCCCAGTCGCATAGACTCGACACCTTATCTCACCCCCCGCCCTTTTATTCTTATTTTTTTCACAAGTATAAAGCTTTTTACTATTAAAAAGGAGTTGCGGTACTGTGGTTTCTGGAGGAACGGAAGAAGAATTGCCTATTAAAAACCCCGTCACGCCAGATGGAAGATAGACTACTTGGGCCCCCCCGTCCTCCCATGTATAACGGGCGTCCAAATATAATGATGTTCTATCTTCCATCGCGCTCCGCCAGAGGGCTATGTTTCTTTTTTTATTTCTCCACCTGCCGCTTGGGGAGGTGAGGATCCCAGGTCGTGCTTCACCCAACCTTGCATCCACCCCAGCACCTTACCCCGCCCCGCTTACCTGATTATTTACCACAAATACTGGCTTTATAAGCTATTAACCAGGGGCTACTCAGAGAGGCTAACTTCCCGTCATCACGACCTAGCGACTTCCAACAACTGTTTTGCAACTTTTTGGCATTTCGCGGGCAGATTGATGAACGTACTAAAGACGTTTAAGCTGTCAAAAACCATAGCGACCAGGTTAGGGTGGCGTTTATAGAGCCCACGCCAATATACATAAAAATACTCATAAATGATTATATATGATGTTTTCTGACTCAAGAAACTGAACAGGGCAAGTATATAAATGAAATTTAGGCCATTAAAACTATCTCCTACCCCTCGTGGTGAGTTTATTATGAGTTTGTTATGGGGTGAGGGCCGGTAGTGGGTGAACGGCTGGCACCTCACCGAGACCCTGAACGGAGACCATCTCGCTTCACCACCCGGCGGGGGTAGCTGCCAATAACCGCCCACGCACCAGACTGAAGGTATAATGGCTCCCTTTTCCTTAATAAAACCCCAAGCCCTTGTCATCCAGCCGTGATGGGTATCGGTGTTAGCCGGGGTTTGTGCACCCGCCTCCCGGGTGGTTGCTTCCCCCAAATGGCAGGGAGACCCAGCCTACGAATAGCAGAGATTACACTGGGGAACAAAAATTTTGTTGAGTTAGGTCTGACACGGTTCATTAAGTAATTTTTGGTGCTGAAATCCAAAACTGATCTCAGTTTTTCTCTATCACGTTCAAGTTTTGAACTGTAGGATTTTCGTTTTCTTAAAAAATGGCAAAATAATTGACATAACGACAGTGCTTATTTATAAAAAGTTTGCAAATGTTAAACATACAATGAAAAAAATGAAAGAAAAGGCCATGATAGAATGTTTATTTAACATTATTAATGCTTTTTTTAGAAAGGATAAGGGCTATAGATGTGCAGTTTAAAGTAAAAATTTACGTTTGTAGCTTTTTCTGGAGTGTCACCAACTTGAGGACTCAATCACGCGTTGATGCATTCCAACAATAGTCAGCCATCATACGCACATTCCCATCTACCCTGGTAACGTTCTTCCTATAACTTCAAATCTGGTGTCCGCAAATCGTTCACCTTGCTCGTTGCTTAGCAGCAACAAGAATTTTCCGGAAACTGTTTGGCAAGTGGCCCTATGCAAAAATGTACTTTAATACTCATGTTGCAACACAAGGCTTTGTAGCTCTCCAATAGTTTCTGAACAATTTCTGTCCCCCGCGCTAATACCTTGCCCGTGTATTTCCACCACGAAGTTCACTGACGACGTCTTTGAATGATAGGCCAAGCATTCTCTTTCAACGGTCCTGAATAGTACGCTTGATAAAATGGTTTCA
Organism: Chionoecetes opilio; assembly: GCA_016584305.1. NCBI lineage: Eukaryota > Metazoa > Arthropoda > Malacostraca > Decapoda > Majidae > Chionoecetes > Chionoecetes opilio. Next base: position 48,178 of record JACEEZ010012089.1, on the reverse strand, counting down.
TCTCCGTGCCATGAGCTGTCGAATTTGTGGACCGATTTATTCCCCCAAACACTTTACCGGCCTTGATTTTTTTCAATTGACAGTCCAGGAAATGCCCAGGATGATGTACAGTCCAAAATCAAACAGTCGCCATCAGTTGACAATTGACTTTTACAAATTGTTTCATGAGACCTAGTTTTATGTTGCAGAGGTGGGAATATATTTTCTTCCTGTCAACAAGTGGCTTCATGTAACAATTGTTAGGATCTCCAGGTTAAGATCAGATCTAGGAGCCAAATTCGTCTCTGAACCCAATGCTTCTCTCGACGCCTCTGCGCCACTCCCACCATACCAGAGATAAGCAGGGATACTCCTTCCCGTGTATCCACGTTGTTGACCCCACGAAGAAGGACACCATTTTTAAGGTCAACACAGATGATCCAATTGTGTTTGTCATATTGCATAGAAAACCTACAAATGACTCTCTTTGAGTACACTCCATATTCTTCACGAAACAGACCGAATTGCCCAATAGGGGACTGCGCCAAACACAAATTGACATGCGTAGAAGGACCACACTTAAAGCTCCGCCTTTGGCTATCAATAAACAATCGCCATTCATTTGGATTGTAGATTGAAAGCCCTTGGTCCTTTGTTCCCACAAAGTTCCACAAAGTTCCATCAAAGATTGAAAGTTCCTTTGGTCCACATCCGTAATCTCTCGACCACACTGCTGCACACTTCTGTGAGGGGCACCATAGCTTGTATTGATCACCGAGTTTCCACTTAAAAATATGCGAAATATGCTTGTTGACAATACGCTTGATGCTTGCCCTCTGCTTGAATGGTGAAACTACCACATATATAAGCAGAAGGGAGTTAGGGGTGTGTAGGGCATTTACGACGAGACGTGCAGGAAGCAGACATGATCTGAACACCAAAAGAAAATATATATCCCTATGTTAAATAAAACACCTAAGGCCTGGAAAGTTACAAGCTGTGACAAAACAAAAAAAAACCAGCATTAAAACGGAAATAGAAATTACAATGGATGTTGTTAAAAGGTAAGAGAAAAGCCATAACAAATCTCTTCCTAATTTCTCTACTATCCCTAGCTTCTGTTTGCAGATATTGATAGTACTGACCTATTAGGGAGCTGCACACACCTCTCACCGCACTGTCTCAATTGTAACTGCACACAAACAAGTTGCACACTAGCTCTCGATGATGTCAAATCGTAATCAGGCTGGCCAAGTTTTCTACAGCTCACAAGTGAATTTTGCTTATCTGGAGAGGGTAAGCTGTGGAGAAAAAACTTGACGTGCTAGAAAAAAAAACTGACTTACAGATTTGGAAATCAGCATGCCAATTTTAATCAAATAAGCTCAAAATCTAACTCACATTTTTTTTTCCACTTTCAAATTGGTTCCCCAGTGTTATCAAGGCGGAAAAGATCACCATAGTGACGACCGTAGCACGCCACTGCAATACTCCCCCCGTACCAGAATCCCGCGACTTCGGGTGTACCAAATAGAGGAGAGTAGTTAGTTACCCGCTAAACACCGTGCCCTTCCTAACTCTTCTGAATGTTGCCCAGGACTGTGTGCGGTACTTGGGTTGAAGGAGGTAGATACTGGAGGGAGACAGGAGAGAGATGAGATTGCGTATAAAGGCCCTGTCATGTACGATGCCTTTTTTCAACCCAGCCGGGTATGTGACCCCAGGCGACAGGGGTGGGTACACGGCAGTGACATATTTGAAGCGCGCGTGTCTCTTGTCAAAACCCCGGGGACTATTCGGGGGAAAAGTTACTTCCCAGAGTAATTTCCCCCTTACCCAAAAAAACGTTTATCAACATAAAAGATACACTGTTCATCTTCACGGAACCATGTTGTTTCTGTTCTATTCCCCATTCGTGCCAGTGTTGTATGAGGTATGTCAAAAAAATATGAGAGCAGCTAAAACTCTTACAATTCTGTATTTATTTTACACTTTGTTACCCTATCTCAGTTAATTATGTGACGGAGTGTTATTTTTACTGGGCATATCATTGACATTATCAACTAGATATGTGCCCAAAGAAATGAGGCTCTGGTGGGGCCTAGTTTGGAAAATGGTGAAAAACAAAACAAAATCTCTTTCGTTTTCAAAATCAAAATTTTCACAATACAGGCAACTGGAAAAATCTCAGACTTTTTTTCGCATTATTCCGTGGTAAATCTATAACTCTATTTCTGTGACTTTTTTCCATGACTTTTCACATGTGACTTTTTCCTATGACTTTGTCCTATAACTTTTTTTCCTATGACTTTTTCCTGTGACTTTTTCCTCGTGACTTTTCATATCGCACTTTTTCCTAGACTTCCTGTGACTTGTTCCACTATGACTTTTTCCTGTGAATTTTTCCTCCCTGACTTTTTCCTGTGACTTTTTCCTCGTGACTTTTTCCTGTGACTTTTTTCTCCTGTGACTTTTTTCCTAGGACTTTTTCGTTGACTCCCCTTTCCACTATGACTTTTGCTATGACTTTTTCCTGACTTTTTTTCCTGACTTTTTTTCCTATGACTTTTTGATCCTATGACTTTTCCCATGACTTTCTCCTATGACTTTTTTCCTGACTTTTTTCCTATGACTTTTCCTATGACTTTTCTATGACTTTATTTTTGGGGGTGTGGTATGACTTTTACCTATGACTTTTTTTCCTATAACTTTTTTCCTGACTTTTTTTCCTATGGACTTTTTTTCTAGGACTTTTTTCCTATGACTTTTTTCCTGTGACTCTTTTTCCTGACTTTTTTCCTGACTTTTTTTCTATGACTTATTCCTATGACCTTTTTCCTATGACTTTTTCCTATGACTTTTTCCTATGACTGTTCCTGCGACTTTTTTCCTGTGACTTCCTGTGAAATTTTTTTCCTGACTTTTTCCTGCGATTTTTCATGTGACTTTTCCCTGTGACTTCTTTCCCTGTGACTGAGTTTTCCCGACTTTTATGTTCCTATGACATTTTCTATTGACTTTTTCCTTAGACTTTTTTTCCTATGACTTTTTTTTCCTGTGACTTTTTCTGACTCTTTTTTCCCAAGACTTAGTTTTTTCCTTGACTTTGTTTCCTATGCTTTTTTTCTGACTTTTTCCTATGACTTTTTCCTGACCTTTTTTTCCTATGACCCCCTTTTTCCTATGACTTTTTCCTATGACATTTTTCCTGTGACTTTTTTTCCCTGAATTTTTATCCGGATTATTTTTTTCCTATGCACTTTTTTTTCCTGACTTTTTTTCCTGTGACTTTAATCTATGACTTTTTTCTCCTGACTCCTTTTTCCTGACTTTTTTCCTGTGACTTTGGTTTTCCTGACTTTTTCCTGTGACGTTCCTGTGGACTTTTTTTCATGTGACTTTTTTCCTGGGACTTTTTTTTCTATGACTTTTTTTTACTATGGACTTTCCCTATGACTTTTTCCTGTGACTTTTCTGTGACTTTTCGTGCGATACTTTTTCCTGGCTTTTTCCTGTGACTTTTTCCTGTGACTTTTTCCTGTGACTTTTTCCTATGACTTTTTTTTTCTATGGACTTTTTCCTGTGACTTTTTCCTATGACTTATCCTATGACTTTTCCTATCCGACTTTTGCTATGACTTTCCCTTTATGACGTTTTTTTCCTGACTTTTTCCTATGGACTTTTTTTCCTGTGAATTTTGCCTTGAGACTTCTTCCTATGACTTTTTGCTATCTATGACTTCCTATGACTTTTTTTCCTATGACTTGTTTTCTTGACTTTTTTTCCTATGGATTTTTTGCCAATGACTTTTTTTCCTATGGACTCTTTTCCTGTGACTTGTTTTCCCTGTTTTTTTCCTGAATTTTTATCCTGACTTTTTTTTGTTTTTTCCTGACCTTTTTTTCCGATGAATTTTTTTCCTGACTTTTTTTTCCCTGTGACTTTTTTCCTATGAATTTTTTTTCCTGACTTCTTTTCCTGACTTTTTTTCCTGACTGTTTTTTTCTATGACTTTTGTACTAGAATTTTTTTCCTATGAATTTTTTTCCTGTGACTTTTTTTACTGACTTTTTTTCCTGTGACTTTTTTTTCCCATGAATTTTTTCTATGAGTTTCTTTCCTATGACTTTTTCCTATGACTTTTTTTCCTATGACTTTTTCCGTGACTTTTTTTTCATGTGACTTTCCCTGTGAACTTTTTTTTCATGTGACCTTTTTTTCATTGTGACTTTTTTTAATCGTGACTTTTTCATGTGACCTTTTTCCTGTGACTTTTTTTCCTATGACTTTTTCCTGTGACTTTTTCATGTGACTTTTTTTCATGTGCTTTTTTCATGTGACTTTTTTCATGGTGACTTTTTTTCATGTGACTTTTTTTCCTGACTTTTTTTCATGTGACTTTTTTTCCTATGACTTTTTTTCATGTGACTTTTTTTTCCTATGACTTTTTTCATGTGACTTTTTTTCCTATGGACTTTTTTTCATGTGACTTTTTCATGTGACTTGTCATGACTTTTTTTCATGTGACTTTTTCATGTGACTTTTTTCATGGACTTTTTCATGTGACTTTTTTTCATGTGACTTTTTCAGTGACTTTTCAGTGACTTTTTCATGTGACTTTTTTCATGTGACTTTTTTTCATGTGACTTTTTCATGTGACTTTTTCATGTGGACTTTTTCATGTGACTTTTTTTCATGTGACTTTTTTTCATGTGACTTTTTTTCATGTGACTTTAAAAAATAAAAGAAATCCTTTATTTCCTTCACAAGTGAGTACCTATCACTGCCCACAAACTCTTGACAAAACACTGAAAATGGTCAAACCGATGCCTATCATTACCAGTGATAGTGCTGACTTGTGAAGAATGGGAATAGGCTTGAAAAGACTGGAAAAAAGTATTAAAAAAAGTCAGGAAAAAAATCACAGGAAAAAAAAGTCAAGGAAAAAGTTACAGCAGAAAAAGTCAGGAAAAAAAAAGCTCTGCCTGACGGAGGTGATGAGGGAGTTCGCAGAGCTCCACCCTACGCCTTTAGCTGAACACGGAGTGTCGACGAACACATCCAGATTGCTCACCTCGTTACTAGCGAAGGCCAGGGACGAGCTGCTCCACCTCGGCAGCCCCAGAAGCCTCTTAAGGATGTAAGGAAGTATGTTGTATATTAATGAAGTTATTGTCATTTATGTTGAAGTTGTCTTTTTTCGTCTTTCCGTCTTTTTTTAGGTTTTTTGGCCGTTCCATGAGTACACTTGTGCCAATGAGTGCATTAATTGTTCTTATTACAATAGGCCATGTTAGACTTGTCACGTGGGCACCAAAATTAAATTTGTAACTACATTATTTGTGATTTTATGGACATTTTGGTAATTTCGAGAAAGTCTAATATTTCGCGATCGACGAAATCCAAGATACGAACCCCACGGGACATTAGTTGACAGTGTTAACATTGATTTTTGTTTTCTAGACATATTTGTGCATCTAAAAAAAGTGGGTCTCATTAGATTGTCCAGGGGTGCACGTGGGGTCCCCTGGCCTACTAGACTACCCGTGAAGGGCCCGATAAGGCCTCGCTTGTCCGAAGTATCGGTTATCGGGTCATCACGGAGACGGGTTGGTCATTGTACGTGCCGAGGTCAGAGGTCACGTGGCCTGGCTCGTGTGTCGCGGTGATTGATGGGCCAAGACTCTGTGCTGTGATGGTCTGCAGCTCATGTATCGCTGTTCACTTATGGACATGATGTGTGCTGTGCTTAGTAGGTTTGATGTCCGTTGGTATTGTGTTTGTGTTTAGATAGAGGTGCCTTGGGTAGGAGGACATGTAAGGACACCGGATTAGCAGGTGTTGATGGATAGTGGGCTGGGGAAGGAGGAATGTAAGGACACCGGAGTAGCAGGGTGTATGAGATAATGGGCTGGAAGGAGAATGTAAAAGGACAACCGGTAGTAGGCCGGGTGTTGAGATAGGAGTCTGCTGGGTAAGGAGGAATGTAGGACACCGGAGTAAGCAGGGTGTTGAGATACAGGGCCTGGGACAGGAGGATGTCAGGACACCGAGTAGCAAGGGTGTTTGGATAGTAGGCTGAAAATGGAATCCCTGAGGTTAGTATCATGAGCTGTCTGGAGGAGTTTCACCCAAGGAGACATGTTGTCCCATAACGACTCTAAAGTGGAATAGACTACCTTCACCGCACCGTCCAGTGATCCCGAGTTTCCACATCATTGACTGGGTGGCCTGTCAGCGCCGGGATGCCTTGTGACGGAGGTTGCTGGGGCTGAAGGGTGGATTGAAGCCTCTGGTGAACCTTGTGCCTTGTCGACGAGGAATGACGAGAACAGACACCGAGGATGAGGAGAAAAACGAGGAGGGAGATAAGATGAGAAGAAACGCGAGCGTGACGAAAATGATGATGACAATGATGAGCAGGTGATGAAAATGAGGATGAAGATGAGCAGGATGAAGAGAGGAGGAGACGAGGGATGGAGAAGATCCAGACGAGTGATGGAGAAGATCCAGACGAGGAGGATACGAGGACACCTCGGACAAACGCGTGTATGGCTGCCCGAGGTGTGGTCACGGGAGGCTGTGTTGTCCTCCGTGGACGTGTAAGCTTTGGGTACTTGATGGATCGTGTGATGGTGGGCTGGGAACGACCTGTCCTGACGAGCGCCCCTGGGGAAAGCTTGTGGCAGAGGTGTGCAGGGCCAAGGACCCGGCCATCGCCGCCCTCACCCAGTTGGCGAAACGTCGCTCGCCTCATCTCCTGTGTTACATCCGCAGGAACTGAGCCAAACATTTGATCTCGCGAGTGAGCGTGCACGCAAGACTTGTCCCGAGTTTGTCATACGTGAACTAACATTTGTTATCTGTACAACCCTAAGCAAGAACGTGACCTTTTGATGTTTGAATAGAAGCATAGGAGAATGGAAATTGCATTGATTCTTTATTGCAATGGGTTGGCTTATCATTTCTGATATATTTATATAAAAAAAAATCCCTCACGGGTCTTTTCTTTAGTGACTTATGATTTTTCTCTCACGGACTGTGATTTTCTGATAGACTGATATAAAATTAATTGTGTGTGTGTGTGTGTTGTGTTGTGTGTGTTGTGTGTGGTGTGAGCGAGGCACCACGCGAGTCAGACAAACAGACAAGGATCAACACTACGGACGCCAAATCGAATATAATACTACAAAATAACTTGCAGAAATATCACATCTACATTCTCACTTTTTTGTCCCTGTGGGAATGACATTTGGGTCCAGTTCAAGGCATGATTATCCGCGAAGTGCTGAAACTGTGGTAGTTCCCGAGAGTGACCTGTTGTTTTTTGTCCGTCGCACTCTGAGGCTCGCACCAATCCTCGGGATTTAACAGTTACGAAGTAATAGAAATGTCATCACTTTCAATCTGCTTATCTTAGGTAGAAATTTATCTTGACAAACACAGTATGATTGTTTTTAAACTGTCCTAAAGCTTGTAGGACACAATATTCACGAATATAACTCACACTTGCTATAATTATCCCGCCTCATAATCCAATAAAGAGAGAGAGAAAGAAGAGAGAGAGAGAGATGCGAGAGAGAGCGGGGCCGCCACGGAATTTATGTAGTATAACGCACTTTATGGCTGGTTTCTACGTATGTATCATAAAACGAAATCGATCATGGAAAGCTAATTTTAATTCTGGGCTTCTATTGATATCTGCCTCTTATAGCTGTCCCACAAAGTTATACATGACGACGAGTTTTAAGTGAATGTTAATTCATCATATTTTCTTCAGATTTTCAGAATGACCTTATTTAATGTGTTTTACTGTGTTTTTATGTGATAATCTTATAGAACAAGCATTTCCGAAGATAACAGATCTATCCTTTGATACATGTATAACATGATATACTGGGCGGGGTCCCATGCACATTGAGAACTTTCCGGGGTCTTTTGGTGAACGCAAGTGGCCCTTGGCACCAAGATGGCGCCGGTATGGGTGGGCGTTTTGACTCTAAGCAGGAGTAAGGGCCTGTTAAGTCCGCGAACTAAGTCAGCGTGGATGTGTAGCTGGGCCAAGGGCGACCGTAGCTTTGTCAAAAGTGACGGGCAGGCGGGATCGGGAGAGGGACGTGTAGATGGAACGAGAGCTCAGACACACAACATTTTATTTCTGACAAATTAACAAACATCTACGTCCGCTTGATGACGTGGACCAGTCGTGAGTCGTCACTTTGCGTCGTTACGTCGAATACTGACGTGGCCGAATCTTAATTACATTAACTACAAATTTTAACAAAATTGATAAATAGTACAATACATAAGCCAATAATATATTCAGAAATATCATACCCTTGTTCGCCCTCATTACAGGGGGGTCTCAAACAAATGCCATCTTAATTTTAATTTGCAAATCCCACAAACTCCCCACCATGGAGTACATTCCCTTACTCCCATACATAACATAAGTCATGATACCAACATTGTCATATAGCATAACATAATAAACCACAATAAGTCATTCTTACCTATCAACAATATTACAAATCCAGCCTTACAGGGGCTTTTCACCCCTACGCCCCTTTCTAGTATATGATACAGGGTCTGTACCAACAGTATCAGTATCTCATCATCAAAGTGTACAAAGGATTGAGCATCATCCACCTGACCGTACATTTTTCGCTATTATCATCAATCTCAGGCATTATCATTACAACTATTTATCTCCAAATCATGCAGTCCTCTGAATAGGTCGACCGACATACCCTTAGCTTTGTCCTAACTTTCACACTCCTAACCAAGTTATCTTTACCCGGGTAAAGATTCTACACGACGCCAATAGGCCAGGTGGTCTTAGTTACATTGGTCTTCCCTAATCAAAACACTGAACCTTTCTTTAAGTTACATCTGGTAAAAGAAAAAAAACCTCTAACAGCAGGAGGCAAATTTTTGATAAAAAAAAAAAAAAAAAAAAGAATCATTACTCACAGCTTCCAGAAATTCCTCAGTTGTGTTGTCTAAGTTTGCTCTCTCACACACACATCACGTATAGTGGGTGGGAACTCACACATCTTTCACACCCCCCCCTTTTTCCCCCCCCTTTTTAAAACCCTGAAAACACCATTGTGCGCCCCAATAAGGCATGTTTGAGGGAGACCAAGGGTGGGAGCCTTCCAATTCTTCTTAATAAAGGTTAAGGCCGAAGAGTTAATGCAAGCCTCTATTTCATGCAATGTTGTCTCTAATTCACGTCTGGTTAGACATTATTCCCTCCCACTGTCTTTCTAAGGGAAACTTTAACAGATCCTTATTAAGCGCTCCCACCACCTCCCCACCATGGTGCACGGGGTACTATAACTTCCAGTTTTGGAGCAAGAGCCGTACATGTGTTGCACTCTGTGAACACAACAAAGTTTTAGCATTATCTGAATAGAAATACTTTAGGTAAACCACGCCTGACACAAACCTGCGAATAGCTAATTTACAATCCCTTCCTTTGACGAGAGTCAGTAATTTCCAAGTGAAACAATCCCTGATAACTGCACAAGTAAACAGTAGCAAAATAAAACTTTCTTGGCGGCAATCCAAACAAAACATAGGTTCCAGCATAGTCTACACCAGTGGTAGAAAGTTGGTGCTTGATTTACTCTCATCTCTGGAAGTGGGGCAACTGGTTGGTACAAGCCCTGAATCATGTCTACGGCAGGACACACAAGTTCTACCATATGGATTTTTGCATCCTTCGTAACCCCAATCCAGTAATTGTTTCTCCAAGTAGAACCAGGGGTAGCAAAACCTGCTATGTTTAAGTATATTATGTTGAAACAGAATAATTAGTCGTGCAACATGGCCCTGCTGGAATTATGACAGGATGTTTTACTCTCATACAACAGTTCTGCCTTTATTTAAGCGTCCCTGCACGCACCATAAGCCCTCATTATCAAGAATTGGTTCAAGTTTCCTTAAAGAGGAATTCAAGAGATAGTTGCCCCTGAGTAAGTGTAACAATCTCCTTAGAGTAAACCTCCCTTTTGTACACAATAAATAACTTTAGTCTTGCCTTAGTCGATTCTTCATATTCAAAGGACCCTTACTTTGTCACCTCTCGCTTACAGTTTGCTAATGAATCTCATCACCCAAGCAACCACACTTACAGCCCTTACTCAATTTACCCCACCGAGTGAACTCAAACACAGGATGAGATGCATTAGCAGTCCAGGCAGAGTCCACCGTCTCTTCTTCACATGTCCCACCCACTCTGTGACTGCTTCTCTAGCTGAGGTTGACCGAGAGGGTATTACGAACCCATGCTTGGACCATTAAGCCCGTCTCACTCAATACCAGCTGGTTCCGCAAGCACACCCCTAGAAATTAAGTCGCGGGATTATCTTTTCCTGGACAGTGATGCCAATTTCTATGGGAAGTTAACTCTTGAATTTCTGTTACCCTATTCCTACAACGGGTCTTCCACTTGTGCGGGTGCCTCCCTTAATCCAAGAAAGTGTAACAAGAGAATCCGTCCAGCAAATTAAAGGACATCAGAGAAGGCAGATTTAACATGGTTATCAGCCTAGCACATAGAAGACCAGCAAGTAACTCAAGGCAGGCAAGGTAATGCTCTTAATGGGAGCTACTCTCCCCCTAGACATGACCAGGAACTTTAACATATGCCTGTAGGTTTTACAAGTCTGAGGTCTACACAGCTCCATACCCCTTTTCTGAAGCATCACCATAAGCGTGGAGCTCTACATTTGTCAATAAGGGGGTTTTTCCAAGAAACCACCACGAAAATAACACCTGGTTCACATTCCATGTCTGAACACTTTATATTAGTCCACCAGCTCTGAAATTGTTAACAACGGTCCTGGAAGTATTCATCCCACTCAAACCTTTTCCTCCAACACGTCCTGGAATAGTACCTTTACATACATGATCAGGGGGCTTATGAGCCCGAAGGGGGTCAAAAAGCTTAGCTATAGGCTAGAACGCTCTTTTTGTAGATACTACTCTAGAGGAGTAGTTACATTAAACCCCCAAAGCTTGAAACAATCCTGAGAATACATCCCACTGGGGCATACCTAAGAACTTTAACCGCTTCATTCTCACCTACAGCCACATCCGGTAACCTCTTCCATCATTTTCTTACTGTTGGAAGGGGGGGGGGGGGAGGGGGGAGACGTCATTGAGTCAAAGTCCTTCAGCCTTACTAAGATAGTTAACATGCTCAGTGACCTTACTTTTTACCTTCTGCACCATTATCAGCACAACAACCAATCATCCACATACAAATTATCTTTCAATTCATTCACAACCGCAGGAGGCGAACAAGATCTAGATGATACTTTATGGTGGCATTAAGGCAAGAAAGGACTACTTTTGTTCCGAAAGGCACCACGAGTGAATCTCATCGTACGTACGTATTCTCGCACTCCCAAAGGAAATCTATTTCCATCTATCGTCCTCGCGCACACTGATTTGCAGAAATGCCTTAGGAATATCTGCCGTTAAATGCTACTTGGCTCCATCTCCGAAATCTCAAGATTGTTTTTCTACAAGGTCAGGAATTAAGAGATGGACCAGTATCCAAACAGTCTTCAACGACAAACTGTTATACTACTGCAGAAGCACAAATACTGGCCTTCTTTGGTCGACGAGCGGGCTCTCGCGCACAACCGAGACGGTGAGAAGTAGTAAGTGGGATGAACACTGTTCAGTTCAGAAGGTTGGGACTTCCTCCAGATTCCCTCCCTCCCGTAATTCCTTGAGTACCGCATTGTATTCTGCCTTCAGGCGCGAGCTTCCTTCTGAAACTTATGACAATAGGTGATGCACCGTTTTTTCCGCTACTTTATCATTATTCAGTCTTTTGAGATCTAGACTTATCAGACCTTCCAGGGCAATGCAACTCATACTTTGCATTTACAACATTTTATAGTCCATTGAACTTTTGTTGAACATTGTTAAATGCACTTGTATCCAGTAACATAATCATCACTTAAGCTTTTATCCCAACTGATTCTAATCCCAGAAATTTTTCAACTCATGGATCGGACACACAATATACACAAATAATCAGAGCTGCGTATTTATCGCTGCTGATTACGGAAACTCCACGAACCGTCAACACCGGCATACCAAAGACAGACTCACTGGGCCACCAACCCTTCATATTTGCATATCTGTTAGAAGCATGTAATTTCAGTTAAGAGTCAACCCAACTAGAATATCTACTGTAAGGTACGGTTTGTGTAATAGTCATCAGCCAAATGTAAGGATTCTAGCCCCTGAGCTTGTCTTTAGTACACTGGGTCGCACTAAGGAGCTCAAATAGTAGGGATTTCCCACATAGCCACTAAAGGAATGTACACACCCTTACAACCTCAGGCTTAAGTCATACAAATTACTTACTGTCTTTTAGATAACTGTTACCAAAAGTCAGATGTATGTTACAGGTTCAGAGCACATCCAGTAGGCTTTACTTTCTTAACCAAGGAACTTGAAACATATTTCTGGTCAGAACCAGTGTCAAAAAGACAGTTGCTTGAACAGTTTCACCCTTGCTATTGCATACATTCACTTTAGGCAGTCGTAAAACACAACAGGTATGGGTTAAAGTTTCACGACTCTTCTCAACTTACAGAGCGCTACACCTACATGGCGCACTGGTGTGGGGTTGTGTTACCTCAACACTTACTATTACACTCTTCTCTACCAGGTTGTGTTGACTCTTCACATAGCCTTCCTGTTACCAGGTTTCTCTAGGTAGAATTCTTAAAACAAAGAGGCTGTTGGTGTCTTCTCCCGCACTTACCAACTGAGCCTTACAACCCTTGAAATGTGACCTTACCCAAGCTCTGAAACACAAGTCTACAGGTAACTTTCTCTTCAAGTTCGGCGTGAGTAATGTTTAACCACACTTGCACAGTCACTTAAATGAGGTCTTTCCAACAAAACCCCACCTTCTCATACCTGCTTTTTGAGAGGTTTACAAGGCAGAGGCCGTACCACGAGCACTTTCTTCTTGCAGACGCCAAAAGGGCCCACTACGAGAACTCTTCACCACGGCAGTTTTTCCTGTAGGGTCAGACCGATCCCTCCGTTCTATTTCTCTTTTAAGGAAGTTCATCAGCCAGGTCCATAAAAAAGATCACTTTCGTGGCCTGAACCTCCCTAGACCACTCCATGCGAATATTCATGTGGTAAACGAGACAAATAACAGGGTTAGCACAATACCATACGATCCACCTTTCCACTCCAAGGCTTCCAAACTGCGGACATGCAGTTAAGTTGGTCTTGCAAATATCCACAGTAATGCAGTATACTTAGACCGAGAAGACCTTAGGGGCAGACTGAAGTTCAACAGCGCTGTTATTTGGGCACAACAATCGTTTCAGGTTTTCCAAATCGTTTCCTCTAACATACTACAGTCTACGGGAAAGTTTGCCGCAGTGAAGTCAAACTCTTGGCAGCGTCCTCTTACTCACCCCTAGTGAACAGCGAAGGTAACGCAAACTTGCTGTACTGCTGTTATATTAACTCGCCCACTAATGCCCTGAACGCTCCCAGTAGGACTGCCACTCAAGCACGTTACCACTGACTTTGTACTCATACGTGGTAAGTTAACGTTACCCCTCACTGAATCAACAGATGCCCACTTATACTTTGTGTTAACGCACCGCTGGCTTGTTTTGGTCCAACAACTCGGCCAACCTTGCGCTGCCTTATTCTTGGAAATCCTTGCCGGCGGCGAAACAGGTCGGCTGGCTTCCTATGTCCTCCTCCAGCTTCTTCAGGTTCGCTAATCTCCATCTCAACGGCCGTCTGAGCGTCGTTCCGAGCAGCAAGGCCGATCAAATTCACTTATGGCGTCCTCAAGCTTCCTCGTAGTCACTGCAGACTGCTCACACAGTGTTGACATGACGTGGCGCATGCGGGTGACCCATCCTTTCGCTGCCTACCCACCGCTTCCTCCTTTCCACCTTTTGATATCCTCGTCCTGTCCATATGCCGGACTCGGAACTATCTTGCTTTGGCTCTTATTTCCCGGTCTGTCACCATTTGTTAAGTCCCACTAGACATATTATGGTGTAGTACTCACATATATGGTGTGCTGGGCCAACACCGGCTTGCCAAAGTGACGGGCAGCGGATCGGGAGAGGACGTGTAGATGGAACGAGAGCTCAGGAGTCAACACATTTATTTCCTGACAATTAACAAACAGCTTATCGTCGCTTCATGATGACGTGACATTCGTGAGTCCGTCCCACTTTGGCGTCGTGACGTCGAATACTGACGTGTCGAATATAATTTACATTAACTACAAATTTAACAAAATTGATAAATATTACAAATAACAATAAGCCAATATATTATCATAAATATCATACCCTTGTTCGCCCATTACAGGGGGGTCTCAACCAAATGCATCTTATTTTAATGTGCGAAATCAACAGGGCCTATGACTGGCGTTTACCCTCTTTTATAGAGATACCCTGCTATAACGAGAGCAGCAAGTGTTTCTGGGTCACTACAACATCTCGTATTGGATATTGCCTTGTCTTTTTTGTTTTCGTTGATTTTACTGTTATATTTTACTCAACCGCCTTCACGCCCAGATTCTTTCCTTGGCTATAAAAAAATGTCTGTTGTGGAGCCATAAGATTACGAAAAGATGAAGTGAACCTAATATTCCAAATTCGTTAGTGGACAATGATCCTGAACAGGTCATAGCTATAAAATATTTCTTATAGTCACTAAAAATCTCTACTGGTACCCGAAATTGCAATGGAAATTACGTTCTGGGTCTCCATGGGGTTAAGATGTGATTCCTTTCATGCGAATGTTTGCTTAGAGAATGAGTTAGATAACCCGCCTCACTGACAGGCGGCCTACTGTGTCCACTTGCACTCACTGTTTCCTAATCGATTACGAGTTTAATTTATATCCGTGAGTCACTTCTTCATAGCTAACAAGCCTCTGCAATCGTGTTGCCATGGTCCCTTGCATGAGTCTATACAGGCACATATACCAACCCTCGTATCCCCTAGAGAAGCTTCACTCCTAGAGAGTGTGTCCCCGGGCATACGCCCCTTCTGTATACCACGGGCACTCCGTGGTGTAGGGAAGGCCGCCATTCACAACCGAGAAGTCCCGGGTTTCTGAATCCCCGGGCGGAGCCGGAAACAGTTGGTGGCTACATTTTCCTTAAAAACCCGAGCCCCTGTCCACCCAGCAGTGAAGTGGGTGACCGGGTGTTTACCGGGGGTTTGTAACCCGCCTCCCGGGGTGGTGGCTTTCGCCAACACTATGCACTACAGACGCTCTCTAGGGTAGTTTTGAGAGAGTTGTTCTGTTACAGCGGAGATCCATATCAGCTGCGTCGACACGACGAATTCTTCAACATCAAACCTCCCCATACCACAGCGCACTCGATTCAGTGTGGTATTTTTTTTCTTTTCAAGGCGACTCAAAGAAAACGCTCGGCGCAGCACTCACCTGCATGTAGGGTGGCGAAACTTGCTTGTTACTCTGTCCTACGTAACTATAGCCTGGGTTCTTATATGTTTATTTGTTGTGTATATACATATATTGGTAAGATAGTAGCAGCAACTGGCGGCAAAAGGCGTAAAGATATGGTTCCGAAGATAGCTCTGAGAACGGCCTCAAAAAGATATTTCAACACCACGTACCGAAAAACTAGTCCAGAGCAGTGATCAGCACGCACGAACGCTGCCGTGAACCAATGTCCCAAATCGGGGGGAAAAAAATTTGGTCAATGATTTGAAGGATAAACATAACATAAGAAAATAAGGAAGCTACAAGAGGCCGCGGGCCTACACGTGGTAGTTCCTGTCACCTAACACTACCTATACACCCCTTTCATCCCATCCATGAACTATCCAGCTCTCTTTAAAGCTCCCTAATGCTCCGGGCCCTAACTACCTGTCTACTGAGACATTCCAATTCATTCACTCACCCTATTTGTGAACCAGTTTTTTCCCTAGTTCCCTTTCTAAATCTACGCTTTTTTCCAGCTGAATCCGTTACTTCTTGTTCTACCCTGGGTTTAAAGCCGTAAGAACTTCTCCTACCTCTCCTTTATTAAATCCCTTTATCCACTTAAAAACTTCTAACAGATCGTCCCTTACTCTGCGTCTCTCGAGTGAGTGTAATTTTATAACTTCAATCTCCTCTCATAACTAAAGTTTACGCATCCCTTGTATCATTTTGATCATCCTTCTCTGCACTGTTTTCGTAACAAGGCTATTCTTCCTGTAATATGGAGACCAAAACTGAACTGCATAGTCTAGTGAGGCCTGACTAGAGCCGATAAAGCTTTAGAATAACTTGCCGCACTTCTACTTTTAACAACCTTCTGGTAATGAATCCTAACACTCTATTAGCTCTATTTCTGGCCTCAATACCTTGTTTCCTTTCCTAGGTCGGAGGTCTGGTCTCCCTCCTCCACTCCAAGATCGTTTTTAACCTTCTGATCTTTTCCCAGCGATACATTGCTTATGTTGTATCTATTACCCAGGGTTTTTTTTTCTACCAACATTCATAACGCTGTGCATTTATCAATATTAATTACATCCATCTGCCATCTGACTGCCCACTCGTTAGTTATCTAAGTCTCTCCCTGCAAATATGTTTACATCAGACTGTGCTCCAATAATCCTACCTAACTTCAAAACAGCAAAATCTAACCTAACCATTACCTTCGGCCGAGTTTTTCCCCATTTGTGTAGGTATAAAAATCTCGGGAAAATATCAGTGAAAAGAATAGTTCGTCCACCAAAGTGAGTTGCGGTTGTCATCTGGACTAATACCAAAGCATATGACAGAGTAGACTGGTGAGGGAATGTGGATGTATTGAAGGGTTAAAGAGTTGTGTATGGAGTTGGTCTGTATTTATAACTACTAATCTTTTTTAACCTGTGATTATGAATACTAACCTAACTGACCTTTACCTAACCTAAAGGGAACTAACCTAACCATTACCGTCCGGCGAGTGTTTCCGATTTGTTGGTAGGGACGACCATTTCGTAGCGAGGTACCATGAGGCAAGGATGGGTAATGTCACCGTGGTTTGCACTTGTTTATGTATGGAGTAATCAAGAATAAATCAAAGCAAAATCTAACCTACCATTACCGTCCGGCGAGTTTTGCCCGATTTGTGTAGGGGATAAATATCGGTAAGAACGACAGTACCAAGTACCATGAGGTAGGATGTAATGTTACCGTGGGTTATGCAACGTTTTTATGGATGGATAATAAGATAAATCAAACTAAAGGTTGGTGAGGTTGGTGATAAGGTATCCGGTCATTTCGCTCACATGCCATTTCGCCACACCATTGGAGTCATTTTATCGCCCGACAGGTCAATTCGCCCACGCTATGGAGTCATTTCGCAACACTATGGAGTCTAGGAGCTAGGAGTTAGGTTATATTTGTTTAGTGTGGTCGAGAACACCTCCCCCCCCAACCCGCCCTAGGAGGTTAGGTTAGATTTGTTTAGGTTAGGTTTAGGGTAGTTGAGAGTTTGTTAGTTTTTAGGATAGTTTAGGATTTTGGTTGGTTAGGTTAGCTTAGGTTAGGTTTATCGGTGGTCAGCCCCCTGCTAGGGTAGGGTTAATTTTGATTAGGTTAGGTTTATTTTGGTTAGCATTTTCTCCTAGATATAAGGAAATTACCCTAATCTAGGGAATTTGAACCACCCTACACAACTCTTTAATACGTGTTTCCGACGCATACTTTGTTCCCACCTGGACACCCCGCATTTTTCCCACAGGTCCCCAAACTTGTTTGGGTGAGAGTGGGCCGGAGTATGGTCAAACACTAGAAATTTACCGTCATTTCGCAAGGTTACTTGGGGGCTCATTCCATTTCTGCCAGAGGAAGATATGTGACTCCAATGACTCCGTGCCTGGATCGTGTGGCGAATTGACTTTAGAGTGGCAATTGACCCTTTACTGTGAGCGAATTGTACTCTTACATGTGGGCGAAATGTCTGTGGGGCGAATTTGACGTGGTGGGCGAAACTGACCGGTACCTTGGTATAGACTCAAGATTATTCATTTGCTCGTCAAGTACACTTAACCATGATGTACCACTACTTATTATGAAGGAAAGACAACAAAAGGACTCAATTATAATGTATTTTAATTCAATCATACATGAATACCTTAAAACCTACAAAGAGAAGACTCGACGATGAAACATTGTCGAGTTGTTTTTGGGGCGAAATTGATATTCCAGTTGCTATATTTCCGTTCTCTCTGACACATATAGACGACCTGAGGTGATGGTTTGATTGGGGGGGGGGTGCAAAGGCTTCTAAACCAGAAACAGTCACAGCAGAGTCTCCATTAAGAAGTAGCAAGTGGTAGGACACATTTGTTACCTACCAGTTTCTTTACCCCTTTTGACGAGGCTCTGTTATGAACTCTGTTTTTCTTGGTTTAGAAGCCTCTGCACATCAGCCGATTAACCTCAGGTCTTCTCTATAGTGTTGTCAGCGAGAACAGAGCCAGTAATATAGCACCTGGAATATAATTTCGCGCAAAATACTCTAAATTCTTCCATCGCCGTAGTTTTCCCTCGTAGTCCACCCGCGGCGACCCGCCTTATCCCACAATGCACCGTGTAAACAAACCGTGACGTAGTTGATGTCCGGTGCCCATTACAGTTAAAGGTCACTATAGGCATCGGCAGACGACGGTGAATGCGTCACCACAGTTTACCTCCTCAGCTCACTGTCACTGTTTTACTGTTCCTACCGTAACACAGACCCACAATAAGTGCACTGTCTCTTACCGTCACTAACTCGAGGGAGAAGCACATGGCTGACAGTGGCTAGGAAGCAGGTACAGACACGCTGAAACGAGGAATGGCGGCCGCGCGGGGTGCCAGCTTATCTCGTGGCGGTGGTGTGTCCCCGTCGTGAGTCGGTCAGCTGCTCTCCCTCTCACACCGGCCCCGGCGTGCGGCGTGCCACTCGCTTCAATAACTCCCTTACATCTCGAGACATTCTCGCCTTGTCAATAGACATTATTAGAAAATTTTAACCTAGAAAAGTTGGTTATATTTAACTTCAGTACCTGAAAGTGAAAGATGATACAATCAGGTGAGACGTGACTCACGTGAGATTCGGGTGGTCGCTGCCGGTAGCAGCCGTAAAAACAAGGCCACGAGGATCGGTCACATTACTTTGGTGTCGTTATGTCGTTCCGAGAACGCGTATAAGACACATACAAGAGGGAGACGCCGTACCAACACAAGGCCATTATATAAGTGTGTAAAGGTAACTGGTGTATTTAGTTATTTCGTTTTGCTGTTAAAGTGGTCAATAGAAAGTATATGCATTTACTCACTCATAGGCATGTTTCTTTCTTTCGAGCAGAGGAAAAATATTGATTGTATTGAAGGTCGTAGGGTAAGTCATAGTAGAAAATTATTCATAATACTCCATGCTGCTCCCTCAGTCCTACCTATTTGGAGCACGGCTCCCACACAACCCGGCAGCCCGTGGCCAGTGGGTTGGGCACCTGGGCGGCACTGGCTTCTCGTGGTTGGCACTGCCACCCATGCCCCCCACCGCATAGCTACGCCACTGGACCACCCTTCCGTCCTTTCGAGTCCATTCCGCATGACTTTTTCTCCGTCCCGGAATTCGTTCCTGGTCATCGCGGACGGACTCGCCGGTGGCCGTGGTGGTCGTCCCTTCGGGCCGATACTACCAACAGCACACCTACGGCTCTTCTGCCGGGTACACTTCCGGATGTTGGTGTCCCGCTCCGCCTCAGGACTGACGGCGGGCCCGCAATTCACCAGCACTGCCTTCCGGAACTTCACGAAGCGCTGGGGTGTCTACCACGCGGTGTCTTCGCCGCATTACCCCCAGTCTAATGGCCCGCCGTGCGGCCGTCCAAGTCCGGTGAAACACCTCATCCTCAAGACGGCGCCCAACGGCAACATCGACAGTGAAGACTTCGACAGGGGTCTCCTGGAGCGTTCCACCACCCCTAACTCCCGGGACGATCCCCTGCATGACACTTTATGGCCACCCGCTCCGCTCCTGTGTCCCATGCCCATCCTGAGTCCTTTCTCAGAGGAGTGGCAGGCCTCATACAGAGGACTGTGATCGTCGAGCTGCCGGCCCGTGCTGAGGGCGGTCAGGTTCAGACTATCAGCATGCCCGCCCACTACCCAGCTGTGTGTCGCCAGACCGTCCGTGTCCAGGACCCGACATCACACCGCTGGGATCAAGGTCGGGGTTGTTATGGGCTGCAGGCCGACCAGGGACTTCGATGTGCGTCTCCCTAGTGGGCGCGTCTGGTGGCGAAACCGTCCGTTTCCCTCCGACCCGTTCCACCCCTAGTTACGACACCCTCCCCCACTCCCTGTGTCCCCTTGCTGGACAAGAAAATCACGTCTCCTTTCATTCACCCCCTGTGACCACCGCGCCGTTCTCAAGGCTCATAGAAAGGAGTCCCGCTCGAGACTAGCGCTACAGAGCGTGGAAGGGGGGAGGGAGGTGTGATATGTGATATGTTATATTCATCCTCATAATAATTCGTAACACTACTGGCCTGTTGCAGCACTTATGTGAGGGCTGGTGTGATCAACCTATCTCTTGTTCTTAGAACAACCACCTACAGGAAGATTGCTCCTCTCTTCTTGGATAACCTCCCTCAACCACTCCCGGTTCATCACTGCAACCCACGAGCACACATATGAAAATAGGAAGCTTTACAAGAGGCCGCGAAGCCCTACACTTTCCTGTTTTCCTGTAATATTAAGGGTAAAGGTGGCAAAAGACGATCCTGACGACACAACAATAATAATTAATGATGGTATGTTATTAATCATTCATATTTAAGATAGGAAAATCGGGAAAGATAAATTGCCTCGCCTGGAACAGCGCATGACAGGCCCAGTAATGACGTCCCATCCCTCCACACACATAGCGATCTAAGTTTTTTTTCTCTTTTACGTTGGACTTATACGCCTTGTAGTTTGTTGTTTTTTTTGCCTCGGTATCTCTCTTAACCTACTTCGATCTACTTTTGCATTCCAGTCACTCATGTCTACCTTACTCTTGCTTTTGTGTTTAACTCTCTTCCTAATATTACCTTAAAGTAAGCGTTCAGAACCCATTTTTTCTTTGGCATAATTAGTTGAATGTTTCATTCAAAATACCTAATCCACAAAAAATTAATTCTTTCCACGCCTTATTTTCCCTAAACATGAGTTTTGTAAAAAGTGCGGGACAAACAACAGCCCCATTTCCATCCGTGGCGGGAAACTTGCATGGCGACGGCACACGATTGGCCTCTCACCATCCCGGCCTTATACAAATACCCGGAACTCGGAGAAAAAGTAGGCTTGGGGAATTTTGGGCTGTTTCTGCGTAAAAAAAATTGCGATGTGGCATATTACTTGGCATCCTTCATGTATACAGGCAAGAAAGCTTGTGCGTTTGCCGATAGCTTAGCCCCCCATTTTCTTACCTATTTGACAATGATAATGTCTTTGCAGGGCCTTGGCAGGGCGGGTGGAGAGGAGCGCGGCTAGACAATGTGCTCAACCGCGCTCTCCACCCGCACTGCCAGGCGCTGCACAAACATATTATGGTCAAATAGGTCGAAATGGGTGCTAAGCCTCTCTATAAAAGGCACAGCTTTCTTGCTGTATCCATGAAGGTGCAAGTATATGCCATATTCGCAAAAAAAAAATATCAGAAACACCCCAAAATTCCCCAAGCACTACATTTGTCTCCATGTCATCCGTGTTTTGTATGAGTCAGGGCTGGAGGCTCCTCGTGTGACGTTGTCCGAGCCGTTGGTGCGTCGTCTGCTGTCCGCCAGTTGTGTTTTGAAGAGCTCGAGAATTTTTTTTTAAATCTACGTTTTTTTCCAGCTAATCCTTTCTTCTTTTTTCTCCCCTGGTTAAAGCCGTAAAATTTTTTCCTACCCTCCTTTTATTAAATCCCTTTTATCCACTTAAAAACTTCTAACAGATCGCCCCCTTACTCTGCGTCTCTCGAGTGGTGAAATTTTAATAACTTCAATCTCCTCCAAAAAAAGTTACGCACCCCTTTGTTCATTTTGATCATCCTTCTCTGCACTGTTTTCGAACAAGGCTTTTCCCTTCCTTAATATGGAGACCAAAACTGAACTGCATATCTATGAGGCCTACTAGAGCCGAAAAAGCTTTAGAATAACTTCCGCACTTCTACTTTTAACACTTCTGGTTGAATCCTAACACTCTATTAGCTCTATTTCGGGCCTAAATACTTGTTTCCTAGGTCGGAGGTCTGGGCTCCCCCTCACTCAAGATCTTTTTACCTTCTGATTTTTTCAGCGATACATTGCTTAGTTTATCTTTTACCGGGGTTTTTTCTACCAACATTCAAAACGTTTCATTTTCAATTTTAAATTTAAAAATTCCATCTGCCATCGCTGCCCACTCTTTAAATTTTATCTAAGCTCCCTGAAAATATTTTACATCAACGTGTCCAATAATCCTCCCAAACTTCAAAAGCAAAATCTAACCAAACCATTACCTTCGGCGATTTTTTCCCCCTTTTTGTGTAGGTAAAAAAATCTCGGAAAAATATCATGAAAAAATATTTTTCGTCCACCAAAGTGAGTTGGGTTTTTCATCTGGACAATACCAAAGCATATGAAGAGTAGACTGGGGGGGAATGGGGGATGTATTAAAGGGTTTAAGAGTGTGTATGGAGTGGGTTGTATTTTAACAAATAACTTTTTACCTGTGATTATGAATCCCTAACCTAACTGACCTTTCCAAACCCTAAGGAACCAAACCAACCTTACCTCGGCGAGTTTTCCCCGATTTGTGTAGGGACGCCCTTTGGGGGTAGCGATTTACCATGAGGAAAGGAGGGGAAATGTACCGGTTTTGCACTTGTTTATGATGGGAAATAAAAATAAACAAACAAAATCAACCTACCATTACCGTCGGCAGTTTTCCCGATTTGTGTAGGGATAAAATGGGTAAAACGACAGTCCAAAGTACCATGAGGAAAGGGGGAAATGTTACCGGGGGTTATGCAACTTTTTTGGGATGGATAATAAGATAAATAAAACAAAGGGTTGGTGAGTTGGTAAAAGGTTTCCCGGTCATTTCGCTCACATCCATTTCGCCACACCTGGAGTCTTTCGCCCACAGGTAAATTCGCCCACCAAAATGGAGTCATTTCCCCAACACTATGGGTCTAGGACTAGGAGTTAGGTTATATTTTTTTATGTGTCGAAACCCCCCCCAACCCCCCTGGGAGGTTAGGTTAGATTTGTTTAGGTTGGGTTTTAGGGTGGGTTAATTTTGTTGGGTTAGGATGGGTTTAGATTTGGTTGGTTGGTTAGCTTAGGTTAGGTTATCGGGGGGTAAACCCCCCTCGGGGGGAGGTTAATTTTGATTAGGTTGGGTTTTATTTTGGTTGGGCATTTTCTCTAGATAAAAGGGAAATTACCCTAACGGGGGAATTTGACCCCCTACACAACTCTTTAATACGTTTTTCCGACGCAAAATTTTTTCCCCCACCTGGAAACCCCGCTTCCCAAGGTCCCCAAACTTGTTTGGGGGAAGGGGGCGAGTATGGAAAACACTAGAAATTTACCGTCATTTCGCCCAAGGGTTACGGGGGTTTCTTCCATTTCTGCCAGGGGAAGATATGTGACTCCATACTCCTGCTGGATCTTTGGGGGCTTTTTTATTTTTAAGTGGCAATTGACCTTACTGTGAGCGAATTTACTCTTACTTTGGGGGCAAAATGTCTTGGGGGTTTGACGGTGGGGAATGCCCGGGGAAACCTTGGTATAGACCAAAGATATCTTTTGGCTCGTCAATACATTTAAAACCATATGTACCCTACTTTTATGAGGAAAGACAACAAAGGAAACTAAATTAAATAAGTATTTTTTAAATCAAACCATAATACCTAAACCTAAAAGAGAAGATCGACGATGAAACTTTCGAGTTGTTTTGGGGCGAAATTGATTTTCCGGTGCTTATTTCCGTTTTCCTGAACTAAAAAGACCGAGGTGATGGTTGATTGGGGGGAAAAGGGCTTCTAAACCGGGAAACAGTCCAGCAGGTCCCCATTAAAAAGAAAGCAGTGGGGGGACCTTTTACCTACCATTTCTTACCTTTTGACGGGGCTCTGTTATACTCTTTTTTTCTTGGTTTAGAAGCCTCTGCCATCAGCCTTTAAACCTCAGGTCTTCTCTTAGTGTTGTCAGGAAACAGAGCCAGTAAAAGCCCCTGGAATATAATTTTCGCGCAAAAACTCTAAATTTTTCCCTCGCCGTTTTTTCCCCTTTCGTGGGTCCCCCGCGCGCCCCCGCCTTATCCCAAAATGCACCGTGTAAAAAAACCGTGACGTATTTTAGTCGGGGCCCATTAAAATTTAAAGGTCACTATGGGCACGGCGGGACAAAGGGGAATGCGTCCCCACAGTTTCCCTCCTCAGCTCACTTACTGTTTTACTGTTCCTACCTTAACACAGACCCACAAAAGTGCACTGTCTTTTTCCCGTCACTAACTCGAGGGAAGCCCAGGGGCTGACAGGGGCAGGAACGGGTACAGACACGCTAAAACGGGAATGGCGGCCCCGGGGGGTGCCACTTATCTCGTGGCGGTGGTGTTCCCCGTGTGAGTCGGTCAGCTGTCTCCCTCTCACACCGCCCGGCGTGCGGCGTGCCCCCTCGTTCAAAAAACTCCCCCTTTCACTCGAACTTCTCGCCCCCGTAATAGACATTATTAGAAAATTTAACTAGAAAAGTTGGTTTTTTATTTAAAATTCATACCCGAAAGTGAAAAATATACAATCAGGTGAGACGTGATCCGTGAGATCGGGTGGGCGCTGCCGTAGCAGCCGTCAAAGGGCCCCGAAGTCTCACTTCTTTGTGTCGTTTGTCGTTCCGAGAACGCGTATAAAACACATACAAGGGAGCCGTCCAACACAAAGGCATTAATAAATGTTAAAAGGGAATGGTGTTTTATTATTTCGTTGCTGTTAAAAATGGTCAAAAAAATATATGCATTTACTCACTCAAGGCATGTTTCTTTCTTTCAAACAGAGGAAAAAAATTTTTTGTATTTTGGGGCGAGGGTAATCATAGTAGAAAAATTTTTCTAATACTCCCTGCTGCTCCCTCATCCACCTATGGAGCAAAGGCTCCCACACCACCCGGCAGCCGTGGCCATGGGTGGGCACCTGGGCGGGGGACTGGCTTCCGTGGTGGGGCCTGCCCCCCCATGCCCCCCCGTAGCTACGCCCCTGGACCCCCTTCCGGCCTTTCGATCCATTCCCAGACTTTTTCTCCGTCCCGGAACGTTCCTTGTCTCGCGGACACTCCCGGTGCCTGTGGTCGTCCCTCGGGGGCCCATACTACCACCAGCACCCTACGGCTCTTCTGCCGGTACTTCCGGATGTTGGTGTCCCGCTCCGCCCCGGCTGACGGCGGGCCCCCAATTCACCAGCACTGCCTTCCGGAACTTCACGAAGCGCTGGGGTTCTACCCCGCGGTTTTTTTCGCCGCATTACCCCCATCTAATGGCCCGCCCGGGGGCCGTCAATCGGTGAAACACCTCTCCTCAAGACGGCGCCCAACGGCAACTCGCAGTGAAGACTTCGACAGGGGTCTCCTGGGGCTTCCAAAACCCCCAACTCCCGGGACGTCCCCTGATGACACTTTATGGCCACCCGCTCCGTCCTGTGTCCCTCCCATCCCGAGTCCTTCTCAAGGGGTGGCAGGCCCATACAGAGGACTGTGATCGTCCCAGCTGCCGCCCGTGCTGAGCGGTCAAGGTTCAACATCACATGCCCCCCCCACCCCGCTGTGTGTCGGGCCCAAACCGTCCGTGTCCAGGACCCACATCACCCGCTGGGACAGGTCGGGGTTGTTATGGGCTGCGGCCGACCAGGGATTCGAGGGGCGTCTCCCTAGTGGGCGCGTCTGGTGCGAAACCGTCCGTTTCCCTCCGACCCGTTCCAAACCCCCATTACGACACCCTCCCCCACCCCTGTGTCCCCTTTCTGGACAAGAAAAACAATCTCCTTTTATTCACCCCCCCGTGACCCCGCGCCGTTCTCAAAGGGTCATGAAAAAGGGTCCGCTCGGACTACGCTACGAGCGTGAAGGGGGAGGGAGGTGGTATGTTATGTATATTCTCCCCCATAATAATTCGTAAATACTGCTGTTGCACAATTATGTGAGGGCTGGTGTGATCAAACCTATCTCTTGTTCTTAGAAAACCACCTACGGGGATTGCTCCCTCTTCTTGGGTAACCTCCCCTCAACCACTCCGGTTCATCCTGCAACCCACGACACCCCATATGAAAATAGGGGGCTTTTAAAAGGCCGCGAGCCCCACACTTTTCCCGTTTTTCCGTAATATTAAGGGGAAAGGGGGCAAAAGACGATCCTGACGACACAACAATAATAATAATGATGGGATGTAAATTTAAACATTCATTTTAAGTAGGAAAATTTGGGAAAAATAAATTGCCTCGCCTGGAAAGCGCATGACAGGCCCCTAAGGCTCCATCCTCCACAACATGCGTCTAAGTTTTTTTTTCTCTTTTTTTTCGTTGGGGCTTAAAGCCTGTAGTTTGTTGTTTTTTTTTTCCTCGGTATCTCTCTTAACCTACTTCATCTACTTTGCATTCCATCACTCATTCTACCTTACTCTTGCTTTTGTGTTTACTCTCTTCCCAATATTACCTTAAAATAACGTTCAGAACCATTTTTTTTTTGCATAATTTTGTTGAATGTTCATTCAAAATCCTAATCCACAAAAAATTATTCTTTCCACCCTTATTTCCCCAAAAAATGAGTTTTGTAAAAAATGCGGGAAAACAACAGCCCCATTCCACCGTGGCGGGAAAATTTCTGGCGCGGCACACGATGGCCTCCCACCCCGGGCCTTTTACAAAAACCGGAACTCGGAAAAAAGTAGGCTTGGGGAATTTGGGGTGTTTCTGCTAAATTTTTTGCGATGTGGCACATACTTGCATCCTTCATGGATACAGAAAGAAAGCTGTGCCTTTGCAGAGAGCTTAGCACCCATTTCTGACCTATTTGACAATGATAATGTCTGTGCAGGGCCTGGCAGTGGCGGGTGAGAGGAGCGCGGTAGACAATGTGTTTCACACCGCGCTCCTTCACCCGCCACTGCCAGGCGCTGCACAAAACATATTATGGTCAAATAGGTCGGAAATGGGTGCTAAGCCTCTATAAAGGAAACAGCTTTCTTGCTGTATCCATGAAGGATGCAAGTATATGCATATCGCAAAAAAAAATATCAGAAACACCCAAAATTCCCCAAGTACTACATTTTTCTCCAGTCTCCGTGTATTGTATGAGGAGGGCTGGGAGGCTCACTCGTGTGACGTTGCCGAGCGTGGTGCGTCGTCTGCTTCCGCCAGTTGTGTTTTGAGAGCTCGGAGAAATTTACAGATTTTGAATGAGGATCATTAAAAACGGGTGACTGGATGCAAAAAGTGACAACATATTTTTTGATATACTTGTCAGGCTAATTTTGACTGCATTAAATCAGGAATGATGAAATGGTCTGGACGATTACCTTAAGGTTCGGGGAATTTTGATTGCTTCACAAACCCATGCCCTTACGGACAACTTTTTTTTCATTTTTCTATTCGGGTTTTGCGAGTTTTTTTTTTTTTTTCTTGTTTTCCCGTGTTCATGACTTCGCCTATCTCCGCAAGAGTGTGTATTTTGTCATCTATTCCACTGTTTTCTAAGATTTAGCTTCACTTTCAATGCATCCATCCATCATTTTTGTATCGTTTTAACCTTGCCTGAGTTCATGACTTCAACAATCTCCGCCAAGAGTTATGCAGTCCCCCATATATTCCATTGTTAAGAATAGTGACCTAATAATCGCACGTGTCGTTGCCTCCTCTCCTTTACCAAACGCTCGCTGCCCTTGTTTCCTCCTACCCTCCCCCCCGTTAACATTTATTTATATAGACCGAACACTCTGACGGGCTTTCTATTTAGCCCTGCTTTTCTCTTAATAGAGTTGGAAATTGGCTCCGATGGCGTGTGCGGGGTAGGAGGAGGCATCAATGACAGATTACTGGCCAAACTTTTCATTAATTTATTATGGTAAACTATACTTATCTTCCACTACTTAAAGTAATTTCCAAGGGCTTGGAGGCACCCTAAAACCCATTTCCAAGATAAGATTACAAGTGCATTGCTTATTTAAAGGAGATATTGTTGGTTAGTCTTGAAAATCTTACCGAGGCGTTGTTCTGTAAATTTCCCAATAATTGTATTGGAGAAGACTTTGCATTTTCTTTTGATAAAATACCTAGTAGTATATAGGCGTGTAGTTAAATTAAACCTTGGCCTATTTACAGTTCCCATTTTCGAGCTATTCCCAGTAGATTAATATCAACACAAGCTAAATTCACATGGTAACAATCAATAATATGGGGCACAAAATCTAAATAACTGTTATAATGGACGAGAACTGCGCGAGAAAACTGCTACCACTTAAGTTTTCTAAATTTTGTTTTCCTCAGTATAATGTGTAGTACTAATCCACTTCCGCGTAACCTTTAAAACTTATATACATATTGTAGAAATGCCAGTTGTCTAATATCGCATACAAGCACACCCTCCCCGTCCAGAGCCCCGGTACCCGTCCTTTAAAAGGTTATGGTGGTAAATATCCAGATGAACACCGAACTCACTTTGGTGGACGAAACTATTTTTTTTCTGGTGTGTTTTGATGTGTTTTGAATGAATTTGCTAACTGTTTCTGTCGTAGTGATTATTATTTATTTTTTTAGGTAGATAAAGGTGTTTTTTTTCAGGTAAAGGTTTAGGTTCAATTTTCTTCTGTGTCATTTTTGCATAAAAACAACAACAGCAACATTACGACAGGAACAGTCAGCAGAGTCATCACAACGCATAAAAACAACAACAACAACAACATTACGACAGGAACAGTCAGTAGAGTCATCACAACGCATAAAAACAACAACAACAGCATTGCGACAGGAACAGTCAGCAGAGTCATCACAACGCATAAAAACAACAACAACAACAACATTACGACAGGAACAGTCAGCAGAGTCATCACAACGCATAAAAACAACAACAACAACAACAACATTGCGACAGGAACAGTCGGCAGATTCATCACAACGCATAAAAACAACAACAACACCATTACGACAGGAACAGTCAGCAGAGTCATCACAACGCATAAAAACACACCAGAAAAAAATAGTTTCATCCACCAAAGTGAGTTCGGTGATCATCTGGATATTTACCGGTTAGGTTAATAATCTCGGCGGGGGGGTCGAGGGGAGCAGAGCTCCCCCGTTGGGAGGTCATTTCATTGTTACTTTCACATTCGTCCAGACCTGTAGAAAGGTTAAAAATACTTAGATCCAGACACAGTCATGTTCTAAATATTAGCCATGAAAATCACAAAAAAAACTATTGGGTTTTCGGAAAACAAAAATATCTCCATCTGAAAGAAAAAAAAACCCACTAGTTTTAGGCAAGGAAAAACGGGTAAGTGTCTCAGAAAATGACCGCGCAGTCCTTATCCACTTTTTACGGCTATCTCAGCTACCGTAGTGTTCGTGGGGGTTCACCGAAAAGGCAGGCACCGCTCGGGGATCGAACCCGAGACCTTCCACTTGCCGGGCGGACATGCTACCGTTACACCACGGTCGCCTCCCGGTGACAACCCACACACGTATTTATGACGCATTGTTATTCAAGGGGTAACAAGATAATTGCTCGCTTCTATTTACGCGCTGTCTGCACAGTACAACTTCACACGGCCTCCCTATGCACATATGGTGTACGTCTTCTAAAAGTATTCGTGCTACTTGTCTAACCAAAGCCAACCATTCACCCACTGACCAGGCGATAGAAAAAACTATCGTTTTATTAACTGAATTGGGTTTACCGTAACACGTAATTTTTGCCAAAGATGCCAGCAGGGGGATTTTGCTGGTACATCATTTATTTCTGTTTATCATCAGAATCCTCGTATAATGCGAGCACAGCCCTACACAAGACAGGAGAAAACGCCCCTTCCTCTTGCCTCGCCAGCTGAGTTTGTTTGTAAACAAAAAACGGGGTTTTTGCGTTCCATTTGTGACACGCGAACCCAGAAACCAGGAACTAAACCAACCCTAAAACTGAAAGAACTGGTTCTGGAACTTGGGCACAAATGGAAGGGGCCCCTCTAATGGGGTTTATAATATATAATATGAAATGAATATTTCCCACTTACAAATACGTACCAGGGGCCTCCGGAGGATTGACGTCAAGTCACTGCTCCTGCAAGTCCGCTGCTTGTCACTACTGATGTAATACTACATCAAGATAATCATATAACTGTTATTTCAAAATGTTTACAAAAAAATATTCAGTTCTTGAAATTCTGTACATTCTTTTTCAACATAGTAAATTTTCCCCGTCTGAAAATACACCAGCGGGCCTTCGGAGGCTGACGGAGGTAAATTTGTCGCCGGCGACCCCCGTTCGCCGCTCTACGGCCTACGTAGGCCTGCCGGTGATGGTTACCGTAGATAACAGTAAAGTTGCCACCTGCAATCATGTCGCCAGGCCCCAATATTACGAATTATATATAGCATTACTACTGATTTTTATGTGCCACTGAAGATGATACACAGTAGTTTATATCATGACTGTATAATCTACCCTGTTTCAGCTTTGTTTTATGCTTTGTAGCTGCAAGTATAGACGGTATTAAATTTCACTACGCGTTTTTTTCTTCGGGCGACGACGGCTGCGGGAGGACACTCGGTAAATAAACACTAGATGGCAAACTTTATTTGTGGTAGCCACTTTGTAGATATTTTTGTCATCTGTTCTTTATACCCATACTATGACACAGACTCCCCAGATAGCCCCTTTTAACTTTCCTGAAATTATGGATGTAGAAATGTAAGTATTAACGCCACCAGACGTCTGTAAACAGAAAAAAAAAGTTGTCCTGGCGACTCAAACTGTTTTTTATCAAAGGGTAGCTGGGAACCAATTATTTTCTGTAGTTTTACCGTAGATAACAGTTAAGTCGCCAGGACAACTTTTTTTTCTGTTTACAGACGTGTGGTGGCTTTAATACTTACATTTCTACATCCATGATTTCAGGAAAGTTAGAAGGGCTATCTGGAGAGTCTGTGTCATTTGTGTATTCATCTGTGTCATAGTATGGCTATAAATGAACAAAATTACAAAAATATCTACAAAGTGGCTACAACAGTAGAGTCCCCCATCTAGTGTTTATTTACTGAGTGTCGTACCGCTGTCGTCGTCGCCCGAAGAAAAAAAACGCGTAGCAAAATTTTGAAACGTATATACTCGCAGATACAAAGCATAAAACAACGCTGAAACAGTGTAGATTATACAGTCATGATATAACTACTGCAGCGTTTCTTAACCCTTTTTCCGACCTCAGCACCCCTGTAGTCAGCTCTAGGAAGTCCAGCACCCCTATTTCTGGCTAACATCTGGTTACAGAGACTACAGTTGCTACACTACTGCGGGATAAAGTAAGGTGAAAATGGAATAACTGCTTGATCATTTTTTTTGTTCATTCTCCAAAAATATAACACCAAGGATGCTAATTTTTATCGGCAAGAGCAATGGAATGATTATCTCCAGCGCTGGCCTCGCCGTCCAGGGTAAAGCTACCAACTGATCACACCCCGAAGCCAGACAAAGGTAATGTACGGAATTTTGTCTGACACCCTGGTTCACCTGCAGATCAATAAGCTCCCCCTTCCCGGTGGTCAGCATCACTCATGTCTGCCAGGAATGGCTGTGAATCCATTCTGGAAATGTATGATCCTTGGGAAAGTACTTTGTCATGGTGGTCTCTAGGTGCGAGAGGTGAGCAACAATATTTTCTACAAGCATATGGGACTGACTGTCTTATTCCCCAATATTGTCCAGTATAGGAAAGCTTCCCACATTCCCTCCCTGGATCGACGATTCCAGAGTGAAAACTTCTTTAAACCCTTTTACCTTCTCTGCACAAACAAAATTGTCAGCAAACATGCCTTGCATGGACAAGTTGAGTTCATTCAAATGGCTGAAAATGTCTGCCAGATAGGAGAGAGAGAGAGGATGAACATTTCGTCCTCAAAATTGTCAGCGAACATATGCCTTGTTTGGTTCACAGAGCATTTAATTTAATTTTGTAATAATGTAATAATGGTCCCGGGAGGGCGGTGCCGAGCTAGGGTCTTTGTATAATAATATTCTAGGCAGAGCGGATCACTCGGCGGCTGGCGAATGCGGGGCGGGCATCACTTGTTCCGTACAATTCCGTTACTTCTCTGTTTTTTGAGACACTGCTTATTATTTCCCGGCCAAGTTTTAGTGCTTTTTTCTGAATGAGATACATTGTTATCAATGGAAACGTAACCGTAGGTTTTGTGACAAAAAAAAAAAAAAAAAGTGTTTCTAGAAATAAGAAATATCTGAAAAAGCACTAATTTTAGGCAAAGAAAAATAGCAGTGTCTAAGAAAATGACCGCGGGAGTCCTCGTTCATTTTATCTACTTGGAAATCGGAAAAAAACTAGTGATCACTAGTTTTTTACAGGGGGGGTCTACAGGGTAAAAAAAAATCTAGTGGGTTTTCACGAAAAACAAAGGTCAGATTCTCTTAAAACAGCATATTCTATCAGAAAAATATACATAGTTTCGTCTGAAAAGGGAGGGTCACTGTAACGAATCTTTCCCATAGCTTTTAACAGTTGTTAGGTTTGAGGTATTTAGGGGGAGATAAAAAATGCGCAGGTGGCCCTTAGGGAATAGTTCTTCCACCGTGTATGAAGTGATATTTGGAAGGGAATTACTCAAAATGCTAACATATAATGAAATCAAAAATGGCATTGTCAGTGACGTAACCACAAAGTTGAACAGGAGAGGGTAGGGTGTGGTGCAAGGTAAATTTTTTCTGTGTAGCCCATGATTTTGGCAAGCGCAGAGAGCCCGTACAGCTAAGTGGGGGTCATGATCGTTTTGAGGCCATACAGAATCGGTATAAGACAAAAATTTAGCATATTCTAAATTCAATGTTATGTACTCCAAGTCGCTGAGTTATGATTCAGTACTTTTCCAATAACCTTGTACGTACAACTAAAATTCAAAAACTTACATTTCGATCCAAACAACTTTACAACTATAAAAATACTAATAATATTAAAATTCAAAATGATGATTTAACACTGTAGTAGTCTCACTTTGTTACAACAGGAAAAGACAAGACATATCCAACATCATTTTCTTGCTGATAATTAAGTTGAAATAGTTGAAGCTGATGAGCAGTTATTAGAATAGCAGTGGATGAAATAAGAAAAGTGATATTTTTGAAATACCACTGAGTATAGTACATAAGTAGCTACTTGATTCAGGCATGCATTACTTAAGTTGGATTTAAACCCGTTTTTGTTGTCAGCTATTATGGGGGTATGGGAATTAAGTAATCTAACTGAGAGCAACAGTGTCACCTAACCCCACTGGAATGATTCCCCTAGCAAAGAAGTGCAGGGCAACCAAGACTTGAGTTGGGGATTGGAATTGCTACAGTCTTATTGTGTGTCTGGAAAGCTGTGGCCCAATCATCAGAGCTGCAGGATCTCATGGCAGGGTAGGTGGTAATAAACCCTAGGTGTTGGTTCACTGACACATAGACTCTAGAGGATCAAGCCGATCTCTGAAAACCCTTTCCAAGTGCAGCCTTTTCGTGTTCCATTGCCCACAAGAATTCCATGATAGCTGAAAAAAGTTATTATTTTTAATAGGTATGGTTTTGATTTTGGCAGGTTTTTAGTTAGATGCACGAACAGTCATAAGAAAAAAGCCCCCCAAGGTTATGGAATTTAAAAAGCTTGAATGCGAATTATGTAAACCTGAATATTAAATATCCTACATTACCAATTTTCACTCACCTATCCTATCACTTCCCTATCTAAGAGTCTCCCACATTGCTTATTTAACCTAAATAGTTAAAAATAATTTATATGGTAAGAATATTCACTACCTATATATTTTATTTTAGTGTGGGTTTTGCATATTATACTACTATTAAAGTTAGGTAGGTTGCGTATGAATGCTAATACGGCTATAGTTAATTGTTACTGGTGGGTGAGGGCATTCATTCTTAAAACCGATAAAATTCTCACTCACTCTTGCTCACCACCTATAATCAACAAACAAATAAGCATATGGACTGACCTACTTGATCTTATCTTATGTTTTGGTTTGATTAAACAAAATATTTATCCGGGGTTTATTAGCTTTTCTTTCTCCACTTACGTACTTTATTAATGATTTAGAACCATTATCTACCCCTATTTTTTATTATTAAGTGAAAAAAAAGGGTTTGTTTATGGTCCCCTAAACCCGTTCACATCTCCACGACACGACTTGCTCCAGTCAATCCAGTCGGTGCCGACTGCAGCGATTTTGCGGGGGCTGAAGCTCCAAAATTGGAGTGGTTGGCTCGGGTTTACCCGAGCCAACCACGGTAACCCGTAACCTTACCATATCTAACCTAACCATACCTATACCTAACTTAAAACCTTTACCTAAGTAAAAGAAAAAAAGTATTTTGCGACAGAAACGGTTAGCAAAATAATCCAAAACACATAAAAACTCACCAGAAAAAAATAGTTTCGTACACCAAAGTGAATTCGGTGTTCATCTGAATAATACCGGAGGAACTTACCTAACTCTAATAACATTGAAATGAACTTGAGAAAGGTTACCCCCCCCCCCAAAAAAAAAAAAACCCCCGCTGGTGTTACACAATAATAATCCATAAACAAGAGTTCACACACCCTCAGTAATGTTGGTGTTTTGATTTGGGTTTGTTTTTTTTCTGAAGAAATTAAAATTTTATCTATCCATAAACATCAGTATTTCCACTTGTAATAAATATTGGTAAATATGCAGTTTCAACCAAGACTCCCTATTGTACTCTCCTGAATAAATGTCAGACTCCCATTCCCAGACCCCGGTAATAATGGACGAGGACTTCGCTTTTGTTTTCAGAGACACCGAGTAATTTTTACTGGGCCCACAATAGGTGCTTTTTCTAAAGGGGATAGCTTTGTTTTCCGGAAACCCATATTTAATTTTTTTTTTTTATTCATCACAAAAGTTTTATGGGCGCCGTTTCCATTAAAAACACTATCTCCATCAGATAAAGCACTAAACTTGGCCGTCAGTCAGGGTCTCAGATAACAGGGAAGTAATTTAATAGAACATACCAAACCCAACCTTATAAGTTTTAATGAAACCTAACCTAACCTAACCACTACGTATACCTAACCTAACCCAAAACCCAACCCTTTTAGGTTTTAATGACTTAACCTAACCTTAACCTCTAAGTATACCTAACCTAACATTATAGGTGAAACCTAACTAACCTTAACCTTGCATAAAAATTCGGTGATGAAAAGTTTTTAATAATGGGTTTCCGGAAAATTAAAAATATGTGTCTCCATTAGAAAAATACCTATTTTTAGGCCAGGAAAAAATTAGTCGGTGTCTCTGAAAAAGACCGCGAAGTTCTCGTCCATTTAACCTTACTCTTGCAAAAACATAAATGATCTCAAATTAGTATTCACCATCAGAACTTACTATTACCTTTTTCTAATAGCTGTAATAATCCTTCCCCTCACACTTCTTTCACATCCCTTCATTCCCTGCCTTTTTAAAAACTATTATAGTGTCACAGGCTTCCCTTTCTCTGACCAGTGTGCATTCCTCGGCTGCCGGTTTTATCTCTCGCCGACGTGGTTAATCTAACCTAACTGGACATTGGCACCTATCTTAACCTAAAATGATCAAGCTATTGCTGGTATTTCATCCCTGGATGCAGAAAAACGGGAAAAACCCCCTGACTAAATGTATAAAATTGGGCCCTGTTGGGGTTAACGGAAAATTTGGGGTTCATTAGGTATGGGGGTTTTTATCCCTTGCCCAAAGGTTTTACGGGAAATGATATTTTTTGGGGGATGATTGATAAAAGCTACAACTTAAAGGGGGGTTTTTAACTTAGCATATGGTTTCACTATATGATTATATTAGGGACCCAGGGCCCCTGCGGAGAGAAATAAAAAAAGGGGGATTATTTAAAGGGGAAAGGGATAAAAAGGTTTTTGGGGAAAAGGGGATTTGCTGCCCCCAGCCCTGGGGGAGTATTTCACTATGAGTACCCCCCGGGGCACGTTTGATTAATTTTAATATTAGATTGATTTGGTAGTCGGGGTTTTGGTACGGGGAAATTATACCGAGAAAAGGCTGACTTTTTGGAAGTTTTGGGGAATTACTTTCCTAGCACAGAAATAATCACCGGGGTTTTTATAATAACAAAACAAAAAACTTTTTTGGGAAAATGATATCCTTTTTATTCATAGTAAAATAGAAAAGTTCTTGTTTGGGAAAATCATATCCAACATAAAAGGGGTTTTAAACACGTACCGAGAAACTCTATACTCGGAAGAAAAAAAGGAATTTTAACACCTGAAAAGGGGAAAATATTCCAAAAATGATAGAGAAAGTCTTATAAAGCAAAAATTTCCCCTTTAAACTGGGAATTTTCTATTCAGTAAATTTTGCCTCCCATTTAGGTAACAACTATTAAATTTAAAAAATTACACAGGGAAAGGGTAGGTAGCTAGAAAGAGAAAGAATAAAAGGAAAAAATGTTGGGTGGTTTCAGAAAGGGACCTGGGGCTTTCTGAAGAAGACAGGGACGGCCTGCAACGACGCGGAGAGACAAAAAACTTTCTTTAAAATAACACTTAAGGAGGGGAAGAACACATGCCTTAGGGGACACTGAACTTGTACCTATATATTTATAAAAAAATTTTTGAAAAATTATACTAAGGGAAAAAAGAAAAACAGGAGTTAGGTCAAAGGCCCTTACCTGCAAGCGCGGGGGGAGACGAATATTCTCCTGAGTTTTAGGGGCCGGGCTAAAGGGGATTTTTTGAAAGATTTTATGGTGCCCTAAATTTGAGAAATTTTTAATCCCGAAATAACTTTTTTAAATTTTAAGAAACTTGCTTTATATAAAACATGGGGTTTATAATAAAACCTGTTATTTTGATACTGAAAAAATTTTAATATGCTTGTCTAAAACCAAGAAAGGAATTATTGTGGGCCAAAAACTGCCCCAAACACATTTTTGGAGTGGTAGGGTATAAAATATGGAGCATAGAAATTTGGTAGGTTTTTCATTTTGGGCGTGTATGGGTTACAAAAAACGCCCCCTTTTAGGCCCAAATAACCGAAAACGATGGGGATATTTTGAAAGCCCTTTAAAAATTTGGGAAAGTGAATTTGGGTTTCTGCCCAAAGTTTAAAGGAAAAAAGAAAAAAAAACTGAAAATCTTTTAGTTATAAACTGATGGAGACTAATTATTCCAGGGGAAAATTTCCCTCGCACACGGGAGGGCGGGGGAGAGAGGGGGGGGGAAAAAAGGGGAAGGGAAGAAAAAGGGAGGAAAAAGGAAAAAAGGGAGAAAAAAAAGGGCGGGTAGGAGGGCCAAATGATGAAAAAAGATGGCGGAAAAAAGAAAGACGATGATTTAATCCGGGGAGACAAAAAGAAAAAATTAACTACGGGAACAAGACATAGCTCGGGAATTTTATAAAACAATTTTTCTCTATCTCCCCCGGGAATAATGGGCATTACACGCGCTATTCCCCCCCCCCCAAAAAAAAATTTAAATTCTAGGTAAAAAGTAAAATACTTACGGACCCATTTTTCCCCTTTTTTAAAAGTTTGGCGCCCAAGAGGAGGTGTGTAGGGGAAACGAATTTAGGGGGAATTTAAGGGAAAAATTCTTTTGTTTTTTTGAAAAGGGGGGGTTCTTGTGTTTAAAATTACACGAAAATCCAATGAAAGGAAATATTCCCAGCCCAACCTGATACCTGGGTAATGAGGTGGCCGTAAACCTTGACCCCCATTTACCACTATTCTCGGTGCAGGGAGATACCCCCAGAGGCGCACGCGGTAGCCCTGGTTTTAAATGTAAGAGCCCAACAAGCCCCTTGAAAACCCCGCCAAACCGCAAGGGGGGTTGACTTTTAAAGTGAGAGCGTAGTACTACTATCTCAAATTTAAAAATACCCCTCCACTGAACCAGGCTTCCCCCTTTGAGAAACCGGGACGTCCGACTTTCTAGACATGAAAAAACCTCCTAGCCCAAATTTTTAAATCTAGTCTACACTACACCCCAATCTTGGACTCAGAAAATTAATTTTAAAAAAAAATTTTAAATATAAAAAAAAAAACAATATAACATTCTTTCTTCCTCAATGAGCCTTTTAGGAGGTCCCCAACACGAGGGGTAGTTGCTGTCCCCCGGGGTGGGTTGTGGGACCCTCCCCAAACCGGTTCTACTAACCATTTTCACCCCATAATAAGGTTTCATTGTTCGGAAAG
Organism: Chionoecetes opilio; assembly: GCA_016584305.1. Classification (NCBI taxonomy): domain Eukaryota; kingdom Metazoa; phylum Arthropoda; class Malacostraca; order Decapoda; family Majidae; genus Chionoecetes; species Chionoecetes opilio. The sequence goes on along the minus strand of JACEEZ010012089.1, from coordinate 9,691 downwards.
CCCCCTTTGTATTTGTTTTTCTGTGAAAACATTTTCTACCACGTATAAAGCTCCCCCCCAAACGTACTTCCCCCACTCGAAGCCCCCTTTCCCATTTCACATTGATTTTTCGGCAGGGCCCCGGGGTTTATGGGGGTTTTTCTTTCTAAACCCATACCAGCGTTTTCCCAAACCCCCAAACCACTTGATTTTTCCGTTTTCTGTTTGCGAGCGTCCCGGGTACCGACGCGCCATTTTCAGAGGTCTCGCGGAATTAGGGCGTGGCCACCCCCAAATGTCTTTCTTTTTCCCCCTAACTTTCGGGTAGAGCTGCCCCAACAAGCCGGGGGGAAAAGGGACGGGGAAAAAAAAAGGGGGAAGAAAGGGTTTTTGTGTCCAGTGGTTTTTGTTTACCGCTTGGGTTTCTTTTAGTGTTTTGGAAAGGCTGCAAAACGGGGCCAACTCAGGGGGTTTGGCCTTTGGGGGGGGGGGGGGGGAAAACACCGTCAAAGGGGGACTGACCAGGGTCCTGTGCACCTCTGGGGTCAACCGTTTTTCCCTTTGGAGGGTGATAGGGGGTCGTATAGAAAAGAGGATTTGGTGTCGTGTGCGAACGGCGGGAAAACTCCCGGCTGGGAAAATCCCCCCCGTTGCCCAGGACGATTTTTGGGGGGGGCCCGAAAGTCCGCCGGGTTACTCCCACATGGTCTTAAGGGTGTTTAGGTGTTGGTTTTAAAGGGGGGAAAAAACCTAACAAACTACTGTAATGATGGGACTACCTTTCAAAAACAAAAGGTAACCTTGTTCCCCCTGTTTACCATATCAGGGAGGTCTATCCCTTTTTCCTTTTCAAAAGGTTTTTTTTACGGGAGGTTTTTCCTTCCGGGGGTTGTTGAAACCCTTTTCCTTTAAACCCCTCGGCAAGTTCACAATTTTTGACATATCACAAAACATCTACTTTAAGATTTCCCCAAAAGGGGTAAATTTCCCTGGGCCCTTTCTTGAGGGTTTTTCTTTGTCCTAAGTGCCCTGAAAATTTCATGCGCCTGGGGGAGAGCAAAGCCCGGTCAAAATACGGGGAAATTATGAGGACATAGTGTAGGCTCCCATCATTTTTTTCTCAAACCCAATAATATAGTATGTCATCTTTTCCCGTAAACGACCCCAAAGTGGCTTTCGGTATGCTTTTATGGGAAACCCTTTTCCCTCCCTCCAGATACTCCCCCAAAAACTTTTTTCCCACAGGGGTTTCTTCCCTTTGGCTTTGGGAAATAAAATTGTGGTTGGGTGGGGTTCCCAAAACCATGTAACTCGGGTCGGGGGGTTTTATCCCCCCAACTGGACGCGAAAGATGGCCCGCGACAAATTTAATTTTTTGCCTTTCAGGTTTTTAATCTCTTTAAACTATATTCGCGCACCTCTGGGATCCACCGGTCATTCGAGGAATTTAGTTTTCTTTTTAAAAAAAACTTGGTGAGAGGTTGGGTGATCCGTGAAAAAATTGGGGGAATTTTTGGGAGCCCCATAGTAATGATGAAAATTTCTACAGGGGGAAAAACTAGGGCCCCAAACGCTTTTTGGGTCCGGTCGCGGAGAAAACGTGTTTTCCAAAGGAACCCCAGTTTTTTGGAAAATACCCAATGGGGAAATTTAAACCCGGGTTTAAATGAACTTGATTTAGAATCCCCCGACGTAAGTTTTAAACCGGGTCGTAGTGAGGATAAAAAGGTTCATAAAATTTTCCCCCTTACCAGGACAGGGCATTTATCGGGCCCAACGACTTGAGGTGTTCGAAACGCGGTTGCCAAATTCCTCCCGTCCGGGTGAGAGTGACGTGAGCTCTTTTTTTAAATTTGTAAGTGGGTGCAAACTTTCGCGAACGGGGGAACTTTGTTTCCCTATAGAAAACCACAAATCCCTAAGAAACGCAAATTTTCCCTTTTCCCTTTTTTGGAGCTTTCTTTTTTAAAAAAGGGGTTTCCCACTTTTTTTAGATCCGGTTTATTTCCCTTTTGGTGAGATCCGAGGGCCCCGAGAAAAGGATTTTTAAGCCCAAAGGGTTGCACTTACTGAAGGTTAATTTTTCCCCCCTTTAGTAGAAAGGGACTTCAAAGATTTGGGTTTAAAGGGACGTTCCAAAAGAAGAAAAAACGTAGGACCCCATGGGAATTTAAGTCGTTTTGGTAGTTTTTACCCCCCCCTTTTGGGGAAGGAGGGGAGTTAAACTGAAGCCATTCGCCGGGGAAAAAATATAGCGGGTGAGCATTTTAGCCCTAATGGAAAGGCCCCCCGAAACCAAAAAGGTGACCCCGTCGCAAAAGTGGAAATTCGGGGTTTTCGTCATCTAGAAAGTCGGGAAATGGGCTTCGGGGCAGTCTAAGGTGACATAAAAACTTTTGGCCGGGCGGTTTGTTTCGACCAATTCTTCCAATCGGGGAAGGGGTAATACGGTGGCGAAAATGTTTATTTATGTGTCGTTTAGTCTAGACCATTCTCTTACTACCATCTGGTTTATTTCCCAATACGACGGTGAAAACTGGGGGCCGGGGTTTCTTTCTATGATATTTTTTTCTTCATATCTTGAAGGCCAATGTGAAATTTGCTTGGCTTTCTCGGGAAAACCGATACGGGGTTTCCTGGGAGGGTTTGGGGGTTTCACCCCACCTTTATGGGGCCCGGAGGCCCCAATTTTATGGGGACCAAATTTCTTTTTTATCTAGGTTTAAAAAGCGGATCTTTTTGGGAAAATTTTATTGCTTAATTCTTGTTGTTCTGAAACGGGTCAGGTGTTTCCATTTTTGCCCCTTAAATTAATTTTTTTAAACCCTTTTGGGTGGGGTTTCCCTTTCGGCTTTGCGTTATCTTTGGGCCCGGTTTTAAAGCCCATTGTGGACTTCATAAATAAAATTTAATTTTGGGCGCGTGGGAATTTTCCATTTTGTCGTAAAAACCCAAAAGTATGTGCCTTTGCAAAAAAAATTTTTTCCCTTTTTGGTATTATTCGTGAAGGGAATGAAAGAATTTTCTGCTGACACTTGTACCAGGAAGGGTAACTTTTTTTGCTAATTTTTTCCCGGGGTAGACAAGAAGGTTAAAACCCTGGGGGAACCCCTTCACTTTAAACCTCCCCTGAAATCAGAGGGGGAAAAGCGTTTATTTTTACGGGAAAGTGAGAAGATTTTTTCTGTAAAAAGGTTTTTTTTTTTCCCCCCTTTGTTTCCGCCTTCCCCCGGGGTTTTATTTGGATTTTTTCGTTTTTGGGTTCCTTTTACGACGGTTTGGATTCACGGTATGGGGGGTGTCGCCCCATCGCATTCCCTCTACTTTTTAAACCCTCCCCCCGGAAGGGTGGCTTTTGTTAGAATGTCACACCCAAGAAGAAATCGCCGTTGAAAATAAAGAAATCTGGGAAAAAGGGAAAAACCCCCCTTTTAAATTTTTGCCCCCTCACCGATTTCAATTTTTTGCCCATTTTTCATGCCCGAGAATTTTCAACGGGGTGTCTGGATTTCCCACGAGGGGAGGAGGATTTTTGCGCCGAGTTATTTTCCCTCCGATAGTTTTGCCTTTTACTTTCTTTGATTTAAAGGGATAACCAAAAAACCCGGGTCCAATATCGCTTTGTTATCTTTCCCCCCTTTTTATTTACGGGATAATGGGGGAAAATTTGTCACCGTTTAGTCCGGAGGGTTTTTCAGGATTTTTATTTTGCTGTTGAAGGCTACTTGCCTGGGCACGCCCAAAGGGAAGTTTTGATTCCTCTCGGGCAACCAGGTTTGCGACATTTCGAAACAATGGCCCCGGGGGAGGTTTTTCTCCAGCAAAATCCGGAAAGGGGATGCGGGTGATTGAAAAAATAAGCGCAATATTTTTGGGTGAATGTTTTCCCCCCGTGAAAAAAAATCGCCTGGGAGGGTAAATTTTTTTAGTTTCCCCCTTGGGCCCCCAAAATGACCTTTTTTAATTTTTGGATTTGTTGTTTTAAACCTTCTACTTCGCCTGGGTGGTTTTGGGGGGTGAGGAACGTGTGGTTTAAACGCCTCCCCTCCCGGTTTTTTTTCCTTCTCCCCTTGGGGTTGGAAAACATTTTTGATCCTTTTTGTCGGTCTGTTTTTCCCGTATCTGCCGTCGTGTTCGATGCCGGTCTAGGAATTTTTTTTTGGGGATATCCTTCATTAGGAATCCCCTAAAAATTTTTCGCCCACGCGAAAGGGGAGCCCTACCACAATTTTCTCTTTAGTCTTATCTCGGTCGGGGAATTTTTTCATGTTGGGGGTTTTGTCCCCGATCACCCCCATGTTTTGGAATAAAACGGGGTAGTGAAGCTTGGGGGAATTTCCCCAGTAAAAACTCATTTTCCTCCCAAATTCCCTTTCCAAAGGGTCTATTCAAAACTCACTTCCGGTGGTTTAACTCGGTTACGAAAAGATTTTTAAAAAGCCGACCATGTTTTTACCTTTTTGGGTTTCTTGATTGTTTTGGGGTTAGATTTTAGAATTCTGGACACACTTCCCTTTTTCAATTTGGGTGCGTGTTGCTTCCGCTTGAGCTAAAATTGTTTAAATTTAAAAAAAAGAAAAATTTGGAGTCGGGCCCATTGCCGTCAAGGCCCCTTTTAGTTGATGTAATTCTAGTATTTGGGAAAATCTCGAGGTTTGAAAAGTCCCCCTTTTTAACCCCCCCCCCCATTCCCTGGAAAAATTTTAAAAGTTTACCCAAAAAGGTTTTTGTGGGTTTTGTTTTTGCATTTCTATCCTTGGTGATGGAGGGGTCCAAAGGGGAAGGTTCCTGTGATTTAGTTTTGCTTTTTAAAATTTCCCCCAAAAAATTTTTAGCGGGCTGTGCGGGTTTTCTTCCCCCTCCCACTCCTCCCCCTCCCTTTTAAACCCCCGGGGAAAAAAGGTTTGCTTCCCAAAATTGATTCCGTCGCGAGGAAAAAAATTTTTAGATTTTCAGGAGAAAATTTGATTCTCGTGTTTCCGGGCGGCCACTAACAGGGCACTCGGGTTCCCCTGGCTACCCAAAGGGGGATTCTTTTCCCCCCCCCGTTTCTGGTTATTTATTTCCCGGTGGCCCCCGATTACTGTTTTAATTTGTTATTACTTTATCTCCCCCCCTCATCTATCCAATGAAAACCGTCGGATCCCGGGTGTTTACGTTTTATGATGTATTAAAATTTAATTATTTTTGGGGGTTTCCTGCGTGCCCTTTTTTCTTTTGGGTTTTTAGAATTTTTCAAATTTTTTAAATTTTCTGTGTAATGGGTCCCCTTTCGGAATAGAAAACGTGGTTTTTTATTTAAACAGATGCACACTTTCCGCCTCACAATCCTCTCTATTTTGGGCGTAATTTCCCTTTATAGTGTTTAGCCAAGAGAACGGGAAACTAGCCACGGGGCAATATCGTTTTAATAGCCACAAAATGCACAGATCAAAGTGGCCCAAATTTCCCGGGGCACTCTTCAGCCTTTCCCTTGAGAAGAAGAATTTGCTTTTCCCCCCCGGTTTTCCCAAAAAAACTTAATTTCCGTGCCTGGGACGTCGAAGGTTTGGGGGAATTTTACTGTGTCCCCAATGAAACCCTTTTTACATATTTTTCCCTTTAATTTTGGGGTTATCTAGCACTTGCCCAAGGGGATATTTTTGGGTTTTTTGTAGGAAAAAATAACCCCCCGCTATAGTCACCAGTGTGTTGACGGAAAAATTTGGGGGCACTGGGATGGGGTTTTTTACCCTTCAACGTACGGGAAAGATTTATTTTGGGGGTGATTTGATAAAAGGGCTACAAATTTAATGGAGGATTTAATTAGTCTTATGGTTTTACTATAAAGATTATAGTATGACCCCCGTCTCAATGCGGGGAGTACTGAAAAAAGGGGGATTTTACTTAAGGGGGAAAGGTAATTTAAAGGGGTTTTGGTTTAAAAAGGGGTTTTCTGCCACCAAACCCCGGGGATTAGTTCACTATGAGTACTACGGGGGACGTTTTTATTAATTTTCAATTTAGAGGATTTGGAGTCGTGGTTTGGGACGGGGGAATTATACCGAAGGGAAAGGCTGATCTTTTGGAAGTGTGGGGGGAATTTCTTTCCTAGCCACAGAATAATCACCCGGGTTTTTTTTAATAACACAAGAACTATATTTGCCCAAAAGATATTTCCCATTTATTCAAAAGGACATAGTAAGTCCTTGCTTTAGATCAAATCCCAAACATATAAGGGTTAAAACTTTTTCCCAGAAAACTCTATAATCGGAGTAAGGAAAAAGGAAAAATTTTTCACCCTGACATAGGAACTATTTTCCCAAAGATGAGAGAAAGCTCTTTTGAGCTAAACTCTCCTTTTACTAGAATTTCATTTAGTGGAATTGCCCCACATTTAGGTAACATCTACTTAATATTTTTAAAATTTCACATGGGGAAAATAGGGATCTAGTAGGGAAAGAAAATGAAAAGGGGAAAATGTTGGGGTGTGTTTTTAGTAAGACCATGTGGCTTTAGGAAAGGGGAAAAACGGGGGCCCGGGCCCGCAACGCCCCGGGGGAGACCCCCAAAATTTCGGTTTAAAAAAAACTTTAAGGATGGGCCCGAACATCTATGCCTTAGTGGGGCCTGAAATGTACCTATATATTTTTATAGAAATATAAGATATAATATACTAAGGGGGGAAAGAAAAACAGGAGTTTGGTACGAAGGGGCTTACTTGCAAAAGACGCGGGGAAAAGACGAATGATTCTCCTGAGATTTTGGCCTGCCCGGGATAAAGGGGACTTTTTTGAAAGATTTTTGCGTGACCTCAAGTGAGTAACTTTTTTAAACCCCAAAAAAAATATTTAAAAAATGAAACCCTTTCGATATAAGAAAATGTGGCTTATAATTAAAACCCGTTTACTTTTTTTTATATGAAGAATTAAAAATTTCTTAGTTAAAACCAAAAAAGGTATTATTTTTGGGCCCGTCAACTGTCCCAAAAACAGTTTGGAGTGGGTTTTGGATGAAATAGGAGCATGAAATTTGGTTTGGTTTTAATTTTAAACGTGTTTTCGACCCAAACGGTTTCCCTATATGGGCCCCTAAACCCATTAACGATGGGGATTTTGAAAGGGCCTTAAGAAACTGGGGGAAACTTTGGGTTTACCCGAAACTGGCAAAAGATAAAAAAAAATCTGACAATCATTAGTTAAACAATGAAACGCAATTTAAATTTTTCCCCCGGGAAAATTGGGCCCCGCCACGGGGATGTCGGGGAGAGAGGGGGGAAAAAAGGAAGGAAGAAAAATGCGGAAAAAAAGGAAAAAAGAGAAACAAAATGGCGGGTAGGAGGCCAAATGAAAGAAAAAGATGGCCCCGGGAAAAAAAGAAAAAACGATGAGGGCATCCCTGAGGGCAAAGAGGGAAAAAAAAAAATACGACAAGACATAGCTCGGGAAATTTTTTAATAATTTAAATTTTTTCCCACTAAACTCTCCCGAATAATGGGCCCTTTCACTGGGAAAATCAAGAAATTTGGGAAAATCAACGAAAGGGGGGCGAGTGTTCCGACCCGGCCGCATTTAAAGGGACCCGGCTGCCCATCTTTAAAAAAGTCTTTAAAGGGTACGGAGGAGGATACACAAAAGATACCGGGTAGGAACCGGGTGTTTAAGGAAAACGATGAAGGGGGGAAAAATCCCCAAAATATTGTGGAAAAAAACTAGGGAAAAGGGGGGAGGAGGGTATAGAAAAAATGAAAAAATTTAAATCGCCAGGGCCAGATGAAATGTTTTTCCCAGGGTATTAAAGGAATGAAAGGGGGGTTTTTTAGTGAGTCGTTTGTGCACATTTTTTGGAAATCGGTTGAAATAGGCGAAAATGCCATTATTTTGGGGGGAAAGGAAAAAGTGTTCCCCTATTTAAGAAGGGGGGACAGAGGACTAAAGGCCCAAAATTACGACCGTAAGTCAAAAATCAGTGGGGGGTAAATTATTGGAAATTTTATTTTTGGGAAAAAAAAATTAGAGAGCACTTAGTAAAAAATTTGTTTGATCAATGATTTACAAAAAATTGGGTTCAACCCAAAGGGTTTGGTCATGTCTTAAACCCAATTTTTTGAGTTTTTTTTAGGAAAGTTTATGAGACGGCAGTTTTAAAAGATAAGGATTTGATATAAATATCTGGGGTTTAGTAAGGCATTTGACAAAGTTTCCACAGAGGACTTTTTAAATAAGGTTTTGGGCTAAAGGGATAGGGTGGGAAGGTTCTTCATTTGGGTCAGAGCTTGGCTAAGTTTTAAAAGGCAACAAAGGGTTACAAAATTTAAAGGTTCCAAACTGAATGGGGAAGGGGAATGTGGAGTTCCACCCAAAGGGGGGTTTTTGTTTTGGGGCCCCTTACTATTTTTTTATTTACATCAACGACCCGGGGAAATGGGATAGCAGTGATATCCGCAAGTTTGGTGATGATACAATTTAGGTAGGATTATTGGATCACAGTTGGGCGTAAACAATTGGGGAAAGGGGGACTTAGATAAACTTAACGATTGGGGGAGTCAGATGGCAGATGGAATTTTAAAATTTATAAATGTAGCGTTGGGAAGTTGGTTTGAAAAAAACCCCCGGGAATAGATACACCATAAGCAAAGCACCCCCGAAAAAATCAGGGAAAAATGGGAAAAAAATCTTTGGGGTGAGGGTGAAAACCCCGGGCCTCCGACCCAGGAAACAATGTATTGAGGCCAGAAAAAGAGCAATAGGTATTAGGATTTAAATTTCCAGAAGGGTTTAAAAATAGAAGTGCGGAAGGGATTCTAAAGCTTTATCTGGCTCTTTGTAGGCCTCAAATAGGGCTATGCAGTTCAGTTTTGGTCTTCCCTATTACAGGATGGATATAGGTTGTTAGAAAAAGTGCAAAAGGGAAAGGGTGACCAAAAGGATACAAGGGGTGCGTAAAATTTTGTTTTGAAGGGAGATTGAAGTTTTTTAAAATTACATCACTCGAAGGGCGCAGAGAAGGGGGGGATCGATAGAAGTTTTTAAGGGAAAAAAAGGGATTTAAAAAGGAAAAGGTAGGAAAAGTTTTACAGCTTTTAAAACCCGGGTTTTGAACAAGAAAATAACGGATTCAAAATGGAAAAGCGAGATTAGAAAAGGGAAAAGGGAAAAAAAAATGGGTTTACAAAAAAGGGTGGTGAATGAATGGAAAAAGGGTTTAGTAGACAGGGGGTTTGTGTGAGTCTTGGGGAGCTTTAAAAGGGGGGTGGATAGGTTCATGGATGAGGATGAAAGGTGGATTTTAGGTAGTGTTAGGTGACAGGAACCTTTCCACGTGTAGGGTCGCGGCCTCTTGTAGCTTCCTTATTTTTTTTAGTTTTACCTCCCTTTTAAGGGGTTCAGACAAGGGTCTGAACTCCTTTCCCCGGAAAAGTGCACCCCCCTCCCCCGTGGTTTGAGGGGGTTATGCCCGGGAAAAAAAAGGGGGCCCAGCTGCGGGCAAAGGCCCCAACCCTTGCCCCTTTTTAAAAAGAAGTGCCAGCCGGCAAAATTTGAGAGAAAATGCAAATCCGAAAGCCAGTGGTTTGGTGGCAGTTTTAACTCACAATTTTGGGGAAAAGTTGGGCACTTGGGAAAAAAAAAATATGGGTTATTTTCCCCTGCCAAATTTTAAAAAAACAAAAAATATAATTTTAAAAAAACGATTTTTCTTCTATAGTAATTGTATAGAAAAGCCTGAAAAAAAT